>JAGGCT020002400.1:0-25000 GCA_017654935.2 Phymorhynchus buccinoides | reverse complement strand
TGTTTCGGAAAGTTTATAAAATGATTAATTAACCCTTTCACTGCTGGATGAAAACTGAGAAATTGTTGATTTTTTTATTTTAAGAAAAGGGTTCCTGCCACCAGAGTGCATGTTCGACATTAGGATGAATATGGTAATGGAAGGGTTTAGCCTGATGGATGGTACAGTGGAACCTCCCGTATAAGACCTCCCATTATAAGACTCCCTCCCATTAAAGCGCTTAGAGCTTAAAGATTAGGCGCTATAAAAGTTGTCTTAATAAATAAATATAAGACCTACTTCTCTGAGACATTGCCCTTATTTGTAAGTGTTAAAATTACCTCTCCTATAAGACCCCTCCATTATAAGACCACATTTTGGATGATTTTTGAAGGTCTTATATGGGAGGTTCCAATGTATCACACCTCATGCCGAGGGGCATTTGCCAGAAGGTCCTATCAGCCTTCTTTATTCCTTTTACAGTGGTACCCTTCTAATAAGACCTTGAAAGTGCGGTGAAAAAAAAGTCATCTGAGGGGTGGTCTTATTAGAGAACCAAGCATGTGACATCTTAGTACAGAGTACAGAACTAAGCAAGCATCATGGAAAAAATGAAATAAAACACTTTTTAACACTGTTGATGAATACTAGTGTAATTTTATTGAACACACGAGAAGAACTGAGAAATCCACAAAGTATAATAAATTACTGTAGAACAAGTACATTTACAAACAAAATCTTCTGTGGTGTCTTGCATCACAAAACCAGTCCCAAACTTTCTCGTCGATGACCATGGTTTCTGTTTTCCTTACTTTCGCTAGTTTCCTGCCCCCACACTCGCCACTTTCCCATCGTGATTTAATCGACTCCTTATCCTTGATTATGTTTTGGATCTGTGTTTTGCCGACACTGAGCGAGTTCGCAATTGTGGTCGCAGTCTCCCCTTTCTCACTTCTTTCCACAACAAGGACGCGTTCTTCCAAGGTCAATTGTTTTCTTTTCCGAGTCGCCATATCGATCACTGACTTGAAGAAGAACAGAGAGTAGCGGGCCCTTCTACAAGTCGCATGAGTACTGTACACTCTCCAAGCAAAAGCTAGGGGGCGCGCTTCCAATGGAAGTTCCATGTTTACATTTCTGACTACTTTTGATTGAGAGATCCATTTGCACGAAACTGACTGCAAAAAGATAAGATTGCGGTCGCATCTCAACCCCTGAAATCGGGTCGTAAGTCGGAACTCAGGAAAAGTCGTATTTGCGGCATAGGATATATAGTGGAATGTGTTCGGGAAAACAAAATCAGTCGTATGTGAGGAGAAGTCGCATTTGCGAGCGTCTTATTAGAGGGGTACCACTGTATGATAATAAATTATAGTACTTTCCGGCATATTAGGTATTAGGGTCTTAGGTACTTTATAGTCACAGAGGCGTCTGTGAAATTCGGGTTGCTCAGAACTGGAGAGCACATTGCAGCCAGAGGCGCGCCACCCTTTTTTTGCATGCAATTTTTGCGTGACTGATGAGGAATGAAAAGGGTGGTGGTGGTGGTGTTAAATTTTGACCAAATGACAACTTTTCTGTTGCCACTGGGTTTAATGTGTGCTTAGTGCATGGGCACACGGGACCTCGGTTTATCGTCTCATCCGAAAGACTCCAAGTTCAGTCCTAGTGCAAAGTGAGAGGACAAATCCCCTGTACCCAGGTTCGAACCCGGGTTGACTTGACACGAGGCGAATGCGCTACCACTGTGCCACTCTACTTGATGTATGAGATTATTTTGGGGTGGGTGGCGTGTTTTTGATGATCTTGGAATAGGTATGTGTGTTATTATACACCGCCTGTTTTGCTTCTAGGATGTTCGTTTTTTACTGGAAAAGCTTCGCTGAATGCAATGTGGGATTTGTGGAAGATTTTCTGAATGGTCTTCACGGCTGAAGCCACATTAATGCCACACTCAGCTGGTTCTTTTCCCTTGAGATTGTTGATACTCTGAGATTGGTCTACACAGTCTGGGGCCGGATGGAGGTTTTCACAAGTACTTTCAGCAACTTGTGTTTTGTCTATGGTGTAGGCTCTTCTCGTTGCCAATTGCAATTGGTATTGCAGTACCTCCAGGATCGTCCCAACATCTTTATATATATATATATTAATGTGCCCATTCGAGTGAGCCTTGAAGGCTTTGAGCGCATGTACACACATATGAGGAAGTTCTGCGCAGAAACCCTGTAAATAAGTTTTTTTAAAAGAAGGAAAAAATAAGCGCATGACTTGCATGGACAGTCATGAGCTTAATATTTTTACCTTCTTTCTTTTACTTATTTACATGTTTTCCACACCAGGAAACCATCTTGTACGTGCCCTAACATTATGCCCGGAGACTTCCAGTGGGCGCCGACCCAGCTTGCTGTCGGTCATGTTTTGACTAGAGTTCAGAGTCTCCTTTGCTCGCCAGGGCCTGTATTCACATTGAGATGGCATGAGACTTAGCATGATGCTGACTTAGAAGCTCTTCCAATGTCCTATAGGATTTAAGAGGACTTTTGGAAGAGCTTCTAAGTTAGCATGATGCTAAGTCTCATGCTATCTCAATGTGAATACAGGCCCTGGTGAATTGTTTGTTTCTTCAATTTAATCCGTTTATAGTTTCATTACTCATGTTTTTGGTCAGATCTCCAGTGGGTGACTTGCCGGAGCTAGCTTTGGTTTTAGATGACTTTGGGGGTATTGTTTACCCACATTTTATAAAAAAGCACAACATTCATTTGCACGTGTAGTTCTGTTCATGACAGAAATGTTTGAAGATAGCCTCCATCGTGTGTGTATGCGTGTGTGCGTGTGTGTGTGTGTGTGTGTGTTTAGGCAGGTGATGGTGACTAGAGGGGAAAAAATGGAAGGAAAGTTAGGGTTGTGTGCAGACATTTTGAAAGATATTTATAAATATGTAAATGCTATGTTTGTGTGTGTGTGTGTGTGTGTACCAGGCATCAGAATTGTCAGAGGATCTGCTAATTTCAGAGGATTAAGAATTTCTGACAGAGGATTGGCTTCTACTGTCAGAGGTTTTGACTTTTTATTCTGTGTTATCTTTTCTGTTAAATATCATGTTATAGTGATTTATCACAGTATTAAGCCATTTTGGTCCGATTGGGAACTCATTTCAGTGTTGTCTCTGTTTAGTCTAGGGCCTTGATGGCCTTTTTACCTCTGCTTTCAGAGGATTGAACTTCAGACTATTCTGATGCCTGGTGTACCTTGACCAGTGTCCGTTTTAATCAATTTGTATTGTAATTTTACATAAAATGTGAGACAAAGAATTAAATAAAATAATGACATTGAAAATTATCATCTGTCATTGTTCAATTTGGTGTCGATCATTTAGTGCAAGTGTAGTTTGTACAGACTTAGTAAGTAGTTCAGAGATGAGATTTGTCCTCCAATTGGAGGATTTCCTCCTTTTTGATTACCCCGGGGGCCATTTTTTAGATCAGTGTAAATCTTTTGAGAAAATTGTGGGGGTAGGGGTGTTACCGGTAGGTTTTGTGTTGAATCGTAAATGCGGCAAGAAGTTTGATTGATATATTTTTGTTCTCGATTGGTTCATTCTCAAATGGACATTTCCGGTTACTGCTTGGGGCAGCCAAGACTGCTCTACTTATCATTACTCTGCAGTTTGCAAAACTGAAAACGGAAGTTGTTATCCATTTGCTGATGTAGCCTACACCGGGCCCCGGACCCCCGGCTTCTTTTTTCCTCCTTTTTGGTTTTCTGAGAATCTCATCTCTGTAGTTACAGTGTTTTGGTGTCAGTGTATTGCTGTTTCATGTGTCAGTAATGACATAACATATACACTTTTGATTCCTTATTTTGGTACGCATGGTAACCAAATGTAACACCACAGTGTCAACAGTCATGGTGCTGCCATAGGCAATGTTAACAAATCTCAAATGTTACTATTTTGTTAAGCCATTTTGAAAGAGAAAAAAAAGTATCTCAACCAGATATCATTCTTATTGAGTTTTTTTCTAAGTGTCATAAGGAAATAACAATAATTGAGAATTAATTAAAAATGTGATTAAGAACTGTTTTGTTACTGTGTTCTCATCGGAACAGGGTGTTTTTTCCCGTGTCGATTAGACAAAGCAGCTTTTCACAAACAAAACTTTGTGTCTTATCAAATTCTCCAGAACATATATTTATCAGGAAGACATATCTTTATTTGGTTTTAGCATACATTTCAAAGGGTAACCAATCCATGCAAAAATCTTTAATAAAACAATCAATCAACACGTTCCAGCTTTCTCCATCTCGCAGAATGATTCAAAAGTTATGCTTAAAACAGCATGAAGTCATAGCATAAAGAATTAATGACTAATAGGTGAATATGTATTGATAAACAAAAACAAATTGAAACACACAAAACTCTGGTGTTATTCTTTTAGAAAAGAGGAAGGGTTGAGGAACTGGGAGAGAATAGGTTTGAGGAGGACAAAAAGTGACACTTTGAATGAAATACTCACACTCTTCCAACAAAATGGACGGACATGAAAACAAGTAACTCTTTGTGATATGATATTATTCTTGGTTAAATTAGTCTTATGTATCATCAGTTTCATATATTATACAGCATACTGGCTACCAAAACCAAGCAAAGTCATAAAACATAACTCTCATGTAAAAGAGAAAAACATATGTATTTGAAGCTTGTTTCACTGTTGTTATTCTTATCCATTTATAACAGTGTGTGTTTTCGATTATCAAAGTAAAGCTGAAAGGGGGAAAAATAAGGTAATGTATTATTACATTAAGCACAGTTTATGTGCTTGAAACTTCCCCTAATCTGCCACTCTCTATGACTCTGCCTTTTCCCTTTGCTTTCTATCATCTACCGGTGCTATCTTTCTGACTTATTGGCCCATTCTGCCTTTTTTCCAACAAAATTCTAATAATTTTTCTCCTTAGAGCTCCCCCAAAATCGGAATGTGTCAGCTGTACGCAGCGGGGAGACCAGTAAAAATTGAAAACCGGACACATACGTACCTTACCCATTATGGCCATATGGCCTGGGAACGCAGAAGAAGAAGAAGAAGAACTATTGTCAAATAGTCATTTCAATCAAGGTCGCTTGTTTTGTCAGTTATCAAAATGAAACGGTAGTTACTCAAAAAAAGCTATGAACCTAATCTGCATAAGTGAAGTATGACAGCAGCAGACCTGCCTACCCATACGATTTTTCCGTATTTTGTACACAATTTTGAGCCCCAGTACGGCAGTACGGTAAATGGAAAATTAATACAGCAAAAAAAAAAAGGAACTTAAAACCCTAGTTGTGCTGTTCCCAGAATGATATCCCCCCCCTAGAGCCAATAGCGGCTCCCGGAATATTCCGGGAAGCCCACATGACATCACAAAGCACCTCATATAGTGGCCAATCGTTGAATACTTGTGTACCTAGCACACTACGTCATCAAAAAAAGGGTTGTGCTTGACGTCACGTGCATTAAATGCTGCATTTTCATTGGTTAAAGGGGTGAAATAATTACTTTTTTTTGGTCGATCTATTTCAGGGTCAGACTGAGCTTCACTTGCCATCAAACTAAAGACAGTGACTTCGGAGGAAGAGGGAGTGATTAGGGCTGAAGTGATGATTTCCGAACTTATTGTCCGCATGAATGTGCCGCTTTCGACCGCAGACATAATCTCAGCAACTGTGAAAATACGGAATTTTGAGAAAAAGTACGGAATTTTATTTCGTGGAGTACCTAAAAAAGAAATTGTGGGTAGGCAGGTCTGCAGCAGGACATTTTCTAATTATTCTTAAAGCAAAGTGTGTGTGTCATCTGGTCTGACAGTTTTTTTCTTTACAAAACTGCTAATTAATCACTGTAGTTAAAGGCATTTTGATTTATACAATTATTGAAAAAGTTAAAATAAAATCGGCATTTGTCATAATCTCATGTTAATTTTGAACTAAGAAAATGATTCTTATTTTGCATTAATACATTATTTTCCATGGTGAAAGATATTTACAAGTTTCTTTTCAACATTTGAGAAGTCTTGATCGCAATCAAATGCTTTCCATATCTTTATAGTCTATATGTTACGCCCAATCCGTGAAATTGCCTATTTTCATGAAATGGGCAAAATGCTTTGCCCGATTTATGAAATGGACAAATGTATATCACATTTTTTAATCCCCATTCACACAGGTATTCAGTATGGTTGATTCAATGCCAGTACACTTTTCTACATTGTATTTACCCCCCCAACTCTACCAAATGCTAAGCTGGGGCATGCCTGAGCCACATGTTGTATTAAACGTTTTATCAAATTAAGTCTGAATAAAATATTTTTTTAATTCTGGATCTCTGTGTGTTAATGAACCAAAACAAATTTCCATTCATATTACTTTTCTAAATTGCAAGCTATAAATTGGCTATTTCACGAACTGGGCAAACCATTTTCCCCATTTCATGAAATGGGCAATTTGACGGATTGGGTGCAACATATACATGTTTTTGTTGTTTGGTTTGTTGAAACTTTCTTTAGCATTGTTTGAATGCTGTTTTGTTATTAGTGAGTTACTGATCGCTGTTTTGCTTGACAACGTACACTGCTACGGGAGTGTGAGTCTCATGGATTCAGCACGGGTGCTACTCTTTCATTTTGACACTGATTTCAGTATGTTTAATTTTACCAGAAACTGAACTTCAGTTTTTTTAAAATTCATCACACCAAAACAATTTGACCAGAAGCAATTTGGGGCATTTTGAACTTAGTCTAGTTATTCTACCTTGGAATATTACAAAGGTAATGTAATAATTTTACAAGGGTGCTTATCAGACTCAAACTGTCTCTGTCTATCTGTCTGTCTCGTTATATCTCTCTCTTAAATTGCCCCCCTGAATCGTCCGACAGGCTCTGCCCCTGTACCCTGCCAGGGCCATGGGTCCCTGGACCCCTGCCTTTCAGATTTTTTTTCATTTGGGGGAGTTACACCCATGATTCAGTAGTACACATCGTCAAACAAATAGCGATCTTTAACTCACTATTGTGTCCTTTGGAGAACAATCTTAAGTAGTTTTATAAAACTCAAATCAAACAAATTTGTATTAATAAACCCCCAAAAAATGAAACATTTATTGTACAATGTCAATCAACATTGATGTATTATAGTCCCCAAAATCTGACAATTTAGATTATATTTGTAATCTCCTGCAATCAAATTTGTTGTTTATTCATCAAATGGAAGTTTAAAAAAATCAACTTTGTTAAAATGATAAGAAGCATCGTCTCATCGCATCAAGATCACACAATCAATAGATATGAAATGCTTCTAAAATTATCATTATGCAAGGCACATTTGTTTAAAGAATCACCCGGAATCTGTCTATATTTTGTCACTTTGTCCTCATTGTCTTAATTATTTACAATTGCTTAACCCTTAAAATGTACAAAAAATGTGGAGAAGAGATTTAGGTGAGACAAAAAGTCAAGGAAGGGATGAGGAGAAGGGAGATGGGGGAGCAGGGGTATGTGAAAGGGCAAAAACAAACAGGAAAGAGCATGCCAGAGAGCTACCCAAGAGCTTTAGGAGTCACATTGCCAAGTTGCCAAAAGCAGCAAATCGGCAACATAAACCCTTTGGTAAGCTTTCTTTTCTTATATGAAAAGAAACCTATGTTGTGTTTTCCTATATGTTTTAACTCTCAAATCCATTCCTTATACATTCAATGCCAGACCAACTTCAGTACTTATAAATAAGTCATTTTTATCGTCTGTTGTCCTTAGCAAAATGCTCTTGCCACTTACACGGACCCCCCTCACATCCCTTCAATAATAGATGAAAACACAACATAGAAATATCTCAAAACAACTTTGCTTGAACAACCCCACGAATAGCTCATCCATATAAATAACCACAAAAAACAAAAACGCTTTTGATCTTTAAAAAAGCAAGAACAACACAGGAAGACTCTAGCAGTATAGATGGTATAGAAGATAACAAAATAAAGCCTTCATTGGTAAAAACAAATAATAATAAATATTCATTGCTTGTGATCTTCAAACAATGCTAGTACGTGAGAGACAACAGCAGTAAAGATTAGTAATTGAGTCAACAGGAATCTTCTTTCTTACTGATCTTCAAATTAGGACTGTCCCAGGAGGTCTGTCAAAAGTACCGATGCTGAAAAGACAGCAATAGCCTTCATCATAATTATTACAAACAAACAAAAATAATAAAAAATAAACAGTGCTCATGATCTTCAAATGAGGATAGCCACACGAAAGAGGGGATCAATTTGTACTAAAAAAAGAAAAGCTAACAGTTTCAAAACAGGGCTGTTACGGAAACGCATCAACCATCACCAAAACACCAAGCTTAACAAAACACTTCAAACAAGACATTTTTTCACAGAAGATGTAATAGTAAGCTAGTGAAAATATGTTCAAAGAGGACAGCAATTGTAGCAGAGACTGGTGAAGGCGATAGCAAGAACCATAACCCAGTTCGCTTTCAACAAAGTGTAAACGATGTTTGTTTGTTTTATATCCAAACGAACTTAGATTCCAAAAGCAGGAAGCAGGGCCCCCCAGCATCATAAACCCGAACTAAACGAGGCATGATGTGTTGTGATCTTCAAACGAGTCTAATCATTTCAGGAAGAGACTAAAAGCAAAGATGGTAGTCTAGAGAAGGCAAACAAGAGCCTTCGTCATCGTAAACAAAATAATGAACAACGCTCGACTTGTGATTTCTCAGCAAGACTAACAGCCCCAAGAAGATTAGAGCTAACAAAGATGGTCAAGGGTGCATGTGGCTGTGCCTGAAGCCTGAACTCAGGCAGTTTCAGGCAGAAAGGGCTCTTCACCATGCTCTGGTACATAGGGTTTCAGCAAGACAGTTCAGGCAAAAGTTTGGGTCACCGCATGCACCCATGGATGGTAAAGAATGTAGCAAGAGCCTTTATGATCTTCAGCACAAACAAATAGCATATTAATTTGTGATCTTCGACGAAACATAGTTTCAACAAATCATCAGCAGCAAAGATGTGTATATAAAGCAACACAAAAAGAGTCTTTATCATTGGTTTTCAGACGAAAATGGTCCCATGAAGACAGCAGCAGTAAATTGTCATCAACAAGGCAACAAGTGTCTTCACTGGTCTTGAAGCGAGGATAATCCTGGGAAGACTTGAACGTATAGATGGTATAGAAGATAACAAAATAAAGTCTTCATCGTTAAAAACAAATAATAATAAATATTCCATACTTGCGTTTTGGTTGTTCATCTTAAAAATAGTCAATGCTTGTCATCTTCAAACAATGCTAGTACGTGAGAGACAACAGCAGTAAAGATTAGTAATTGAGTCAACAGGAATCTTCTTTCTTACTGATCTTCAAATTAGGACTGTCCCAGGAGGTCTGTCAAAAGTACCATGCTGAAAAGACAGCAATAGCCTTCATCATAATTATTACAAACAAACAAAAATAATTAAAATAAACAGTGCTCATGATCTTCAAATGAGGACAGCCACACGAAGATTATAGCAGAGAAGATTGGCGAAAAGGACAACAAGAGTCTTTATATCTGACCTTTAAACGAAGACAATCTCAAAAAGGCCATAACAGCTCATATTCAGAATAGGGCACCAAGAGTCTTTATCGTTGATCTTGAAATGAGGATAGTCCTAACACAGATGGTTAAATAAACATCAGTATCCATCATCGTACACAATACTTTTTAAGCAGAAAATGGCAATGCTTGTGATCTTCAATCAAGAATAGTTCCATTATGATGGTAGCAGCAAAGATTCATAGGCCTATAATATAAAGCTGCAACAACTGCACACACAAAACTAGCCAGTGTTCGCCCACCTCAGTGAAATGAGGCCCCAGAAAGACCACAAGAGGAGCAGATGGTAAACGTCTGGCAATAACCTTGTCCTACTCCAAAAAATAAACAACGCTGGAGATCTTCAAACGTTGATAGTTCCAGGAAGACTGACGAAGCACAGATGGTTAAAACAAAGACAGCAGTAGGCTCGTCTTTCACAATCAAAATCAACATCGCTTATGATCTTCAAACGTTGATAGTTCCGGTCTAAGACCATAGAATTGGTTGTAAGAAAAGGCAACAAAAGTCTTCATCACTGACATTCAAACGAAAATAATCCCACGAGTTCTTCAGGAGCTCAGATGGTAAAGAAGACGGCCAATCCACCCATCCTTCCCTCAACAGTGTCGAGACCTGGTGCTGGCCGAGGAAGCCTTGGAGGACAGCTGCACCTTGTTGCGCGAGGCGTTGCTGTCGGCCCTCTTGACCAGGACGTCCAGGGCCTTGGTGCTGCCCCCACTGCTGGTCCTGGAGCGGCTGCTGGAGGTGAAGGACGAGGTGGACGACCCGGAGGAGGAGGAGGAGGCCGAGTTGGACAGGGTCGGGGTGACCCGCTGCCCACGGGCCTGCAGCCCCACCATGCGCTGGCAGCACAGCGCCTTCCACTGCTCGCGGAACTGGCGGCGGCGGGCCACCAGCAGCACGAAGATGAAGAAGCCCTGCATGGAGCTGCAGATGGTGAACATGTACTGGAAGGGCAGGCGGGCGTCCGCGATGGCCAGATACCCGAAGGTCCACGTCAGGCCTGAAAGAGGATAGGTATTAGGTACTTTATAGTCACAGAGGCGTCTCTGTGAAATTCGGGTTGCTCCCACCTGAAGAGCACGTCGCAGCCAGAAGAGCACGTCGCATGCAATTTTTGTGTGACTGATGAGGAAGGAAAGGGGTGGGGGGTGGCGGGAGGTAAATTTTGACCAAATGACAACTTTTTCATTGCCACTGGGTTTAACGTGTGCTAAGTGCATGGGCACACGGGACCTCGATCGGTTTATTGTCTCATCCGAAAGACTCCACGTTCAGACCGTAAGGCCTAGTCCAAATTGAGAGGAAAAAACCCCTTGTACCCATGTTTGAACTCGGTTTATTTTTACACAAGGCGTACGCGTTACCTTTGTGCCACTCTGCACCTAGAGTAAAGGGCCAGCGACACGTCCACTATAATCGCACGACTGTACGACACGATTCAATCACGTGGTCTCCAGGAACAAAATGTGATTGGCGCATCGAGATCACGTGATCGAATCGTATCGTACAGTCGTGCGATTTTAGTGGACGTGTGGCTGGCCCTTACGGAAAGGGTGATAGGGCGGCCAATGTGTGCAAAATTAACAAACATTTTGTTATTCCTTGCGTGATCGCTCTGCCATAACTCTGGGAATTGAAAGCAAGTGGGTTATCGAAACCATGATGAATTAAACGAATGACGAACCAAAATGGAAAACGCTGACTCTATAATTTGCAGAACACCAACGAAGAATGAAGATGTAGGCCTATTTCATGCGTAAATTGACAGTTACCTTGCCTTTACGATCATTATTACTTGGCATGTTTTCAACAGACCTGCTTCTGTTTTCTAGTTTTTAAAAAAAAGTTTTTTTAATGCAGATAAATTTCGTTCATGACTTTATTTTAAAATGTAAGCATTAAATGCCATCACAACTGATGTTTATTTGATGTAATAATAGACGACGCTGTACACAAATATGCCTAATTAGAGATCTGAATCAGAAGGCATGACTCCTTTAAACGTCCTCTTTGATTGGTTCAAAATTCTTCAGAATATTTGACTACCAATTGAAAATAAACCAGCCTATCACAACAATTCACGAGCCTTGAATATGAACTAGCTGTTCTGATTCAAGAATATAGAGATAGCGAAACGGCTTTCACACTTTCATAGCATCAAAACATGTCACTGTTCTTCAACCTACAGGGGCTTTAATCATGAGTGCGGCTAAGACAGCTAATCCTGGATAGAAAAATGCAAACTAGTCTAAACTGCCAATCGGATTGGTAATTTAGACTACTTTGCATTTTTGTCATCCCGGATTATAGTTGTCTTAGTCGCACTCATGATCACAGGCCCAGGACTGGAGCAGACAGAGCGTAGCTATAGCCAGCAGACAGAGCGTACCGTAGCTATAGCCAGCAGACAGAGCGTACCGTAGCTATATCCAGCAGACAGAGCGTACCGTAGCTATAGCCAGCAGACAGAGCGTAGCGTAGCTATATCCAGCAGACAGAGCGTACCGTAGCTATAGCCAGCACACTAACCCAGCAATATAAAGATGGTGAAAGCTGCCTTGATGTTGGTCTCGGCCGTATTGCCCTTGTTCCGCGTGGACCTGAGGCCCTCGGGTCTCCTCAGCAGGCTGACCATGATGACGATGAAGGTGACCACATTGAACAGGATGATGACGCCCACGGGCAGGGCGAAGGCGTAGTAAAAAGCGTCCAGGCTCATCCAGCAGCTGCCAGAGATTGACAACGAAGATGGCAACCGGTCAATAATCAAGTCAAGTCAAGTCCAAAAGTTTATTTTAAAAAAACCTCAGTGGGCACATGAAAAATGTTACACGTCACTATAACGTAACCGATACAATAACACAATTCGCTTATCATAATCAATGAAGACAGAAACACAATGGCATAACTTGGCATACAAAGGCATATGTTAAACTATCACACACAACCTAACATCCGCACACATAGCACCAGTTTACTAAACACCAAAAAGTTGAGCTTAACCTAATCATTATAGATGAAGATGGTTGGATCAATGTATAAGGATAGAGTTTCCAGAAGGTCTATAGATTACTGCGTTCTTTTTTCTTTTGTTTTTCGACGAAATAAGGCTTTACGCCCTCTTCGGCCTTTCGGCCATGTGGGGCAAAACAATTTTTTTTTTAATCTGTCCCTGTCTTTTCTACGCCTTCTGCGAGTCTAGTTGACCCACATCTTCCTTCTGGTTGGATCAATGTTTAAGGATAGAGTTTCCAGAAGGTCTATAGATTACTGAGTTGTTTTTGTTTTTTTTAATCTGTCCCTGTCTTTTCTACGTCTTCTGCAAGTCTACTTGACCCACATCTTCCTTGTTTTTGGTTTTTTTGGTTTTGATCCCATTTCTCTGTTGTGTACTTTTCCCCTCTTCCCTTTTCTGTGTCTGTCTGTCTGTCTGTCTGTCTGTCTGTCTGTCTGTCTGTCTCTCTCTCTCTCTCTCTCTCTCTCTCTCTCTCTCTCTCTCTCTCTCTCTCTCTCTCTCTCTCTCTCTCTCTCTCTCTCTCTCTCTCTCTCTCTCTCTCTCTCTCTCTCTCTCTCTCTCTCTCTCTCTCTCTCTCTCTCAATCTTGTCTCTTCACTCTCTCTCTTCTCTCTTCTTTCTCTCTACCCAATTTGTCCTTCACCCAACTTCTTTTTTTTAATACCAGTTTTCATTCAAACGATACATAACCAAAGCATTCAAAAGCAAGCGTTCATACCTGTGCTACACCACATATCTCCATCAACTCGCAAGTGAAGACCGTTCTCTTACATGAGGTGGAAGCCGCAAGCTCGTAACATTTTCTTCTTCTTCTTCTTTCTTCTTCTTCTTCTTCTTCTTCTTCTTCTTCTTCTTCTTCTTCTTCCTCCTCCTTCTTCTTCTTCTTCTTCTTCTTCTTCTTCTTCTCCTTCTTCTTCTTCTTCTTCTTCTTCTTTTCTTTCTTCTTCTTCTTCTTCTTTCTTCTTCTTCTTCTTCTTCTTCTTCTTCTTCTTCTTCTTCTTCTTTTTCTTCTTCTTCTTCTTCTTCTTTCTTCTTCTTCTTCTTCTTCTTCTTCTTCTTCTTCTTCTTCTTCTTCTTCTTCTCTCTTCTTCTTCTTCTTCTTCTTCTTCTTCTTCTTCTTCTCCTTCTTCTTCTTCTTCTTCTTCTTCTTCTTCTTCTTCTTCTTCTTCTTCTTCTTCTTCTTCTTCTTCTTCTTCTTCTTCTTCTTCTTCTTCTTCTTCTTCTTCTTCTTCTTCTTTTCTTCTTCTTCTTCTTCTTTCTTCTTCTTCTTTTTTCTTCTTCTTCTTCTTCTTCTTCTTCTTCTTCTTCTTCTTCTTCTTCTTCTTCTTCTTCTTCTTCTTCTTCTTCTTCTTCTTCTTCTTCTTCTTCTTCTTCTTCTTCTTCTTCTTCTTCTTCTTCTTCGAATTTCTTCTTCTTCTTCTTCTTCTTGTAGTCTTAAGGGCTCATGACCATTTGGTCGACCATTAATTTTAACATTAGCGTAAGTTTTTTTTGCTTGCATGTATTCATTTTTGTACACGACACATTTGTTTGAAATTTCCATTCGATTGATATTTGAGGGATTGGAGTTAGAACAATCATTATCTTGTATAAAATAAACAGGGATTACTAAGCCTAATAATATGACAATTGCACGTCGTTACAGTATCCCCGCTTAACCCCTTCAGGACTTCACTGCCTTAGGTAATCTTCATTACTGGCATAGGGCTGCCTATAAAAACAATGTAACAAATAAGAAGCGCAACAACACTCACACTGTCAATGAATCAGTTTTGACAACATTACTGGTTGATCCAAGTTCATTTTTTACTTTGAAATCGTGGTTACTTGCATTAAAATCAGAGTCATTAGTCTCCTTATTACTATCACTGTTAATAAAAACATATTTGGAGTATTTTCTGAGGCTTGTTTAGGGCCGATGTTTTGGACATTTTTAACATTACAAATTGAGATAGAAGTGCCAAACATGTGAAGCGAAAGCTGGAACAGTGGTGAAGAGATGTAACTCGAAAAACGTGGTTTGGATTGAAAGAAAAAAGGATTTAGACAGGTTTTAGACTCAAAAATCGCTGTTCCGAGAATACTCGGAATTAGGCCCTGACTGGCGTTCTCCTGTTCCGAGTATACTCGGAATTCGTCCGGAATGAGTTAAATAATGTGGTGTAAAATCCCCTGTTGGTGCCTAAAAAGCTAAGGAAGTAATACAATAATCAACAGTCTGGAACAAAATGTGAAACAGAAAACCACTTACTAATCACTTCGTCCTCGGTATTGCGTGTAGTCAGTGGCCAGGACACCGATGACAGGGATCAAGGGGATGGCTGAAACGAGAGATTATTTTCCCATCATAGTTTATATGTGACCCAGCACCACGAAAGGGACATTAAGTGTCAAATTGATCATTCTGAGATCACTATACATTTGAACATTCCGGACAATTCGCTTTCTAATGACACAAGAACCATTCTTGTATCTTTTTCCGTTCCAGAGTTATGAGTATTTAAAGTTAGTAGGGTGAGTGTCAGCCATTTTGAGAAACCACACTCTAAAGTCTAGCCGAAGAATAGCTGAAGAACTATGCATTGAGATGCTACAGAGCACAAAAATTACCCATAACTCAAAATTGACAAACCAAAAAATCAAAACTGACAAACAATGAGGTTTTTGACTTTGCAAGCCTGTTGTAAAAAACTAGCCCATCGAGTTTATACATTCTAGTTTTCATACATAGCGTTTAAAAGAAGATTTTCCAAAATATTTATATGTGAGATCGTTCGCAGTGTGGGTGCGCGCACAGTACAGAGAACACATACAAATACTCAGTCCACTGACGAACAAGACACTACTACTCCTCCACATACACAATACTTTGTTGAGCTTCTTTCCGTCAATAATCAATTAGTTTCCTTTATGGAACTGGATATAATAAAAGGAACGTGGTCATGTGTTTCGTGTAATGTATATATCTAAACAATAAGGATGACTACTCATTTTGTCAAACAATTCACTGGTCTCTTTATGCATTGCCCTTCATTGACCTAAGCTATACACTCTTCATGCTTGGTGACTGCTTGCATATTTTGTCGTCGATGTAAAACAACTGCAGTCCATTTCAATTTTCAACTAAAAAACACCTTATCTCTCTTGAAGGAATTGCATAATTATGTGTGCTTTCTTTGTTTTGTTCATGGTAAAACTGCTGTCTGTTTCAGATTCGCCCTCCCTGTCTCTCGTCCTTAAAGGTGGACCCTGGTAACCCTGTAGGTTTTTGCAAGATACACGTCGAGATCACCAGAAAGACAGCCTTTTCAAGGATCAGAACACTCACCTTGCTCTGGTTTCCTAGAAATTAAACCGTCAAAACGGCGATTCCTCCTAGGCGGAGCTAGGAGATGCCGGAGAGAGTAGCCATTTTGGATGGGGTGGGTGGAGGTCACTCATTATGGTTGAAGCGTTTTGTTTTTTTGTAGTGCAGTAAAAACAAAAATTGGAGCTATTTCCTTTGTTGTGAGCGAAACTCCTTTAGATAAACTGTATAAAATTAAAAATTAAAAAAATAAGAAAAAAAGGCTTGTATTGCGAACATTTCGAGCAAACCATTTGGCGGCCATTAGAAAAGAGACAACACAAGCATTCTCTTTGGGTGAAATAATTTGATTTCCAGCACCTCCGCCAAGGAGGAATCGCAGATTTGACGGTTTAATTTATAGGAAATCAGAGCAAAGTGAGTGTTCTGACCCTTGAAAAGGCTGTCTTTCTAGTGATCTCGACGTGTTTCTTGCAAAAACTCATCCGTCAGGGTCCACCTTTAAAGACCCCCCACCCCCCCACGTTATGTGTCACATTCCCTCCTATGGTTGGAAGATTCCTTAAAGACCCACCACGTCGCGTGTCAAAATCACGGTTCTCGCGTGTTTTCCCTCTTATGGCTTGTAAGAAATCTTAAGAAATCTTCCTAGCATAAGAGGGAATGTGACACGTGACGTGAGGGGTCTTTAGGATTTCTTACCAGCTATAAGAGGGAAAACACGTGAAAACCACGATTTTGACACGTGGCGTGGTGGGACTTTAAGGGTCCGAACCACTGCATACGATTCAATCCAAACGCGATCCGATTGTGACGATATCATTGAGTCAGGCTTCACGTGAAATACGTCCGTCTAAACATAATTCTAATATTTTCGTTCACTATGCTCATGGCGGACCCCAATACACGGATCAAATAGAATATCTGAGACCAAAAATACAGATTGTCATCCGATTCGTTCACTATGCTCATGGCGGACCCCAATACACGGATCAAATAGAATATCTGAGACCAAAAATACAGATTGTCATCCGATTCGTTCACTATGCTCATGGCGGACCCCAATACACGGATCAAATAGAATATCTGATACCAAAAATACAGATTGTCATCCGATTCGTTCACTATGCTCATGGCGGACCCCAATACACGGATCAAATAGAATATCTGATACCAAAAATACAGATTGTCATCCGATTCGTTCACTATGCTCATGGCAGACCCCAATACACGGATCAAATAGAATATCTGATACCAAAAATACAGATTGTCATCCGATTCGTTCACTATGCTCATGGCGGACCCCAATACACGGATCAAATAGAATATCTGATACCAAAAATACAGATTGTCATCCGATTCGTTCACTATGCTCATGGCGGACCCCAATACACGGATCAAATAGAATATCTGATACCAAAAATACAGATTGTCATCCGATTCGTTCACTATGCTCATGGCGGACCCCAATACACGGATCAAATAGAATATCTGATACCAAAAATACAGATTGTCATCCGATTCGTTCACTATGCTCATGGCAGACCCCAATACACGGATCAAATAGAATATCTGATACCAAAAATACAGATTGTCATCCGATTCGTTCACTATGCTCATGGCGGACCCCAATACACGGATCAAATAGAATATCTGATACCAAAAATACAGATTGTCATCCGATTCGTTCACTATGCTCATGGCAGACCCCAATACACGGATCAAATAGAATATCTGATACCAAAAATACAGATTGTCATCCGATTCGTTCACTATGCTCATGGCAGACCCCAATACACGGATCAAATAGAATATCTGATACCAAAAATACAGATTGTCATCCGATTCGTTCACTATGCTCATGGCAGACCCCAATACACGGATCAAATAGAATATCTGATACCAAAAATACAGATTGTCATCCGATTCGTGTACGGCCGGGGACTTACAAATATAGTGAACATATCTAGCTGGTAGGATTTCATCAGTGAGACAGTACAGTTTCACGAACAACATGCCTCGCAAATGTCACAATCCGCATCGCATTTGGATCTGATTGAATCGTATGCAGTGGCCCCTTAAGTCCAGACTAAGGCCCAGTTGTTGTTTTCCTGGCCAGGTGTGACCCACATACAAATTCCCCCATACACAAACGAAGCTGCTCTTTAAAACGATGTCTCGTTTTCATGTATGGGAGAATTTGTATGGGAGTCACACCTGGCCAAAAGACGATTTCCTACCAGCAAGAGAGGGAAAACACGTGAATACCGTGATTTTCACTCATGGATGTGATGGGTCTTTAAAACCCTTTCATCGCCACTGTCGCCTCTTGGCACCACAATGATGTAACACTCATGTCACTGACAGGCATCACATGAGGGTCTGGTATCCAGTGACCTTAATATGTTCTTAATTTTGGGAAGTAAGGACGGGTCCTACTGTATGCATGTCACAGAGGGATCCCCAATATTGCAGACATAATCTTTTCTCTTCCCAGGTAAGTGTAATGGAAAGTTTTAGCTGAAAAGTGACTGGCGTTGAAAGCGTTATTAAAGAGACCGTAAGTATGATCTGAACAAACAATCAGATCCAACTCACTCCAGGCAGGGAGGACGGTCTTGAGGGTGTACTTGGAGATGTAGGTGCCCAGGACCTTGACGAAGGTGAGGTACTGCAGCACGGCCTCCACCAGCATCCAGAGGAAGGAGGCCAGGATGAAGTAGTGCAGCAGCACGGCCACGCTCAGACACACGTAGTAGTTGGTCGTCTGCCCCAGCCCCACCAGCAGAACCACCTCCGAGCACAGCAAGGCCACCGACATGTGCAGCAGCGTCTGCTGCGCGCGGCCTTGGCGCAACTTCCTGTCAAAACATTTTGATGTTACTTCCTGTCAAGCATTTGAGGTAACCTCCTGCGTTTTTATGTTACTTCCTGTCAAGCATTTGAGGTAACTTCTTACGTTTTGATGTTTCTTCCTGTCAAAGATGTGATGTGATGTCTTGTCAAAAACATTTGAAGTAACTTCTTGTCGAAAACATTTGAAGTAACTTCCTGTCAAACATTGGATGTAATTTCCTGTCAAACATTGGATGTTACTTCTGGTCAAATATTTGATGTAACTTCCTGTGAAAAACATTTGATGTTACGTTCTGTCAAAAAATTGATGTAGCTGCCAATGGATGTTACTTCTGGTCAAATATTTGATGTAACGTCCTGTCAAACATTTGCTGTTATGTTCTGTCAAAACCATTTGATGTAACTCCCTGTCAAACATTTAATGTAACTCCCTGTCAAACATTTGATGTTACGTTCTGTCAAAAACATTTGATGTAACTCCCTGTCAAACATTTAATGTAACTCCCTGTCAAACATTTGATGTTACGTTCTGTCAAAAACATTTGATGTAACTCCCTGTCAAACATTTAATGTAACTCCCTGTCAAACATTTGTGTTACTCCCTGTCAAAACCATTTGATGTAACTCCCTGTCAAACATTTAATGTAACTCCCTGTCAAACATTTGATGTTACTTTCTGTCAAAAACATTTGATGTAACTTAACTCCCTGTCAAACATTTGATGTTACTCCCTGTCAAAACCATTTGATGTAACTCCCTGTCAAAACATTTGATGTAACTCCCTGTCAAACATTTGATGTAACGTTCTGTCAAAAACATTTGATGTAACTCCTTGTCAAAAACATTTGATGTAACTCCCTGTCAAACATTTGATGTAACTCCCTGTCAAACATTTGATGTAACTCCCTGTCAAACATTTGATGTAACTCCCTGTCAAACATTTAATGTAACTCCCTGTCAAACATTTGATGTAACTTCCTGTCAAACATTTGAGGTAACTTCCTGCGTTTTGATGTTACTTCCTGTCAAAGATTTGATGCATCTTCTTGTCAAAAACTTTTGATGTAACTTTTTTGTCAAAAACATTCGATTCTACTTCCTGTCAAACATTTGATGTCATTTCCTATCAAACATTGGATGTAACTCCCTGTCCAACATCTGATGCTATGTCCTGTCAAAAACATTTGATGTTACGTCCTGTCAAAAACATTTGATGTAACTTAACTCCCTGTCAAACATGTGATGTTACTGCCTGTCAAAAACATTTGATGTAACTCCCTGTCAAAAACATTTGATGTAACTCCTTGTCAAAAACATTTGATGTAACTCCCTGTCAAACATGTGATGTTACTGCCTGTCAAAAACATTTGATGTAACTCCTTGTCAAAAACATTTGATGTAACTCCCTGTCAAAATTTGATGTAACATTTGATGTAACTCCCTGTCAAAAACATTTGATGTAACTCCCTGTCAAAAACATTTGATGTAACTCCCTGTCAAAAACATTTGATGTAACTCCCTGTCAAAAACATTTGATGTAACTCCTTGTCAAAAACATTTGATGTAACTCCTTGTCAAAAACATTTGATGTAACTCCCCTGTCAAACATGTGATGTTGAAAAACATTTGATGTAACTCCCTGTCAAACATGTGATGTAACTCCCTGTCAAAAACATTTGATGTAACTTAACTCCCTGTCAAACATGTGATGTAACTGCCTGTCAAAAACATTTGATGTAACTCCTCCCCTGTCAAAAACATTTGATGTAACTCCCTGTCAAAAACATTTGATGTAACTCCTTGTCAAAAACATTTGATGTAACTCCCTGTCAAAAACATTTGATGTAACTCCCTGTCAAAAACATTTGATGTAACTTAACTCCCTGTCAAACATGTGATGTAACTCCCTGTCAAAAACATTTGATGTAACTCCCTGTCAAAAACATTTGATGTAACTCCCTGTCAAAAACATTTGATGTAACTAAAAACATTTGATGTAACTCCCTGTCAAAAACATTTGATGTAACTCCCTGTCAAAAACATTTGATGTAACTCCCTGTCAAAAACATTTGATGTAACTCCCTGTCAAAAACATTTGATGTAACTCCCTGTCAAAAACATTTGATGTAACTCCCTGTCAAAAACATTTGATGTAACTCCCTGTCAAAAACATTTGATGTAACTCCCTGTCAAAAACATTTGATGTAACTCCCTGTCAAAAACATTTGATGTAACTCCCTGTCAAAAACATTTGATGTAACTCCCTGTCAAAAACATTTGATGTAACTCCCTGTCAAAAACATTTGATGTAACTCCCTGTCAAAAACATTTGATGTAACTCCCTGTCAAAAACATTTGATGTAACTCCCTGTCAAAAACATTTGATGTAACTCCCTGTCAAAAACATTTGATGTAACTCCCTGTCAAAAACATTTGATGTAACTCCCTGTCAAAAACATTTGATGTAACTCCCTGTCAAACATTTGATGTTAAAAACATTTGATGTAACTCCTTGTCAAAAACATTTGATGTAACTCCCTGTCAAAAACATTTGATGTAACTCCCTGTCAAAAACATTTGATGTAACTCCCTGTCAAAAACATTTGATGTAACTCCCTGTCAAAAACATTTGATGTAACTCCCTGTCAAAAACATTTGATGTAACTCCCTGTCAAAAACATTTGATGTAACTCCCTGTCAAAAACATTTGATGTAACTCCCTGTCAAACATTTGATGTTACTCCTGTCAAAAACATTTGATGTAACTCCTTGTCAAAAACATTTGATGTAACTCCCTGTCAAAAACATTTGATGTAACTCCCTGTCAAAAACATTTGATGTAACTCCCTGTCAAAAACATTTGATGTAACTCCCTGTCAAAAACATTTGATGTAACTCCCTGTCAAACATTTGATGTAACTCCCTGTCAAAAACATTTGATGTAACTCCCTGTCAAAAACATTTGATGTAACTCCCTGTCAAAAACATTTGATGTAACTCCCTGTCAAAAACATTTGATGTAACTCCCTGTCAAAAACATTTGATGTAACTCCCTGTCAAAAACATTTGATGTAACTCCCTGTCAAAAACATTTGATGTAACTCCCTGTCAAAAACATTGATGTAACTCCCTGTCAAAAACATTTGATGTAACTCCCTGTCAAAAACATTTGATGTAACTCCCTGTCAAAAACATTTGATGTAACTCCCTGTCAAAAACATTTGATGTAACTCCTGTCAAAAACATTTGATGTAACTCCCTGTCAAAAACATTTGATGTAACTCCCTGTCAAAAACATTTGATGTAACTCCTGTCAAAAACATTTGATGTAACTCCCTGTCAAAAACATTTGATGTAACTCCTTGTCAAAAACATTTGATGTAACTTGTCAAAAACATTTGATGTATTCCCTGTCAAAAACATTTGATGTATCCTGTCAAAAACATTTGATGTAACTCCCTGTCACATTTGATGTAACTCTTGTCAAAAACATTTGATCAACTCCCTGTCAAGGACATTTGATGTAACTCCCTGTCAAAAACATTTGATGTAACTCCCTGTCAAACATTTGATGTTACGAAAAACATGTAACTGAAAAACATGATGTAACTCCCTGTCAAACATTTGATGTAACAAACATTTGACATCCTTGTCAAAAACATTTGATGTAACTCCTTGTCAAAAACATTTGATGTAACTCCCTGTCAAACATTTGATGTGTCAAAAACATTTGATGTAACTCCCTGTCAAAAACATTTGATGTAACTCCCTGTCATTTGATGTAACATTTGATGTTACTGTCAAAAACATTTGATGTAACTCCCTGTCAAAAATTTGATGTAACTCCCTGTCAAACATTTGATGTAACTCAAGTCAAAAACATTTGATGTAACTCCTTGTCAAAAACATTTGATGTAACTGTCAAAAACATTTGATGTAACTCCTGTCAAAAACATTTGATGAAAAAACATTTGATGTAACTCCTGTCAAAAACATTTGATGTAACTCCCTGTCAAAAACATGATGTAACTCCCTGTCAAAAACATTTGATGTAACTCCTTGTCAAAAACATTTGATGTAACTCCCTGTCAAAACCATGTGATGTAACTCCTTGTCAAAAACATTTGATGTAACTCCCTGTCAAAACCATGTGATGTAACTCCCTGTCAAAAACATTTGATGTAACTCCTTGTCAAAAACATTTGATGTAACTCCCTGTCAAAACCATGTGATGTAACTCCCTGTCCAACATTTGATGCTATGTCCTGTCAAACATTCGATGTTACTGTATGTCAAAAACATTTGATGTAACTCCCTGTCAAACATTCGATGTTACTGTATGTCAAAAACATTTGATGTAACTCCCTGTCAAACATTTCATGTTACGTTCTGTCAAACATTTTGCAGAGTGGCTTGGCTAAACTCAAAATACGGATGTAGCCTTTATGCATCCTGTTTGAATGACATCAAATGACATTGCATTACTTTTCATTACAAGAATATACAATCCACAAACGATCTGTATATAGCTAGTATAGTAACTGACAAGGAAGCGATGAAGGGACGATGCTGAAAGATAGGAAATTATATGAGCTGTTGTTGCATATTCCAATGAATTGCATGGCATTCGCTTTGCATTGCATTGGATCACATTGCATCGATAAGATCAATAAGGAAGATGCAGCGAGAGACTGACTTGACGAAAATGAAGGTGATGATGGTGACAAACATGACATGATATGAAGCGTCATTGCATTGCAATCAATTGCATAGTATTTGCATTGCATGGCATTGGATCACATGGCAACATGTTACAACAAATACTCAATAATATTTCAAGAAGAAGCTGCAGCGAGACACTGACTTGAAGAAGATGAAGGTGATGATAGTGAGAGACAGCCCCAGGATGGAGAGACTGAGCCCAATGATGGTGATGATGCTCAGGGCGGTGGTGTTGGTCTCGTCCACCGTTGCACCTTCCCCGTAAAAATCCTGCTCGACATAATGATTGTGTGCAGCCAGTCACAAACAACACGATGCAAGACAGAAGTTTAAAACAAATTCCTTAAAATACACGTACAATCGAAATCCGAAATATGATTGTGATAACTATAGTCTTGAAAGAACAACCATGTAAGAAATCGACAATGCTAATGTTATCAACGCATCAATAACAAGCATAGAGTCGTTATTTGAACATGCACCGTTGACTTTGCATATGCGTGTACCCGGTTGATTGAAAACAATTGTGATTGATTAGTAATTCACTTTCTTCATGCACTCACTACAGGGGCTACACATGGGGTGAGCAAACACCAGTAGGATTCCATCAGATTCATGTAGATAGTAGAATTTCACGAGAATCATGCCTCACAAATGTCACAGTCGGATCGCATCGTATACCAGCGTGTCTGTCCTTTGAGGGGTTAGCACTCTCTCTCTCTCTCTCTCTCTCTCTCTCTCTCTCTCTCTCTCTCTCTCTCTCTCTCTCTCTCTCTCTCTCTCTCTCTCTCTCTCTCTCTCTCTCTCTCTCTGTCTCTCTCAGTCTCTCTCTCTCTCTCTCTCTCTCTCTCTCTCTCTCTCTCTCTCTCTCTCTCTCTCTCTCTCTCTCTCTCCTCTATTATCCTCAGAATATAAAAGTTTATTCATTCATTCATTCATTCATTCATTCATTCATCTCTCTCTCTCTCTCTCTCTCTCTCTCTCTCTCTCTCTCTCTCTCTCTCTCTCTCTCTCTCCTCTATTATCCTCAGAATATAAAAGTTATTCATTCATTCATTCATTCATTCATTCATTCATTCATTCTCTCTCTCTCTCTCTCTCTCTCTCTCTCTCTCTCTCTCTCTCTCCTCTATTATCCTCAGAATATAAAAGTTATTCATTCATTCATTCATTCATTCATTCTCTCTCTCTCTCTCTCTCTCTCTCTCTCTCTCTCTCTCTCTCTCTCTCTCTCTCTCTCTCTCTCTCTCTCTCTCTCTCTGCCAAACAACTCAAACAGCAACCAACAACAACAACCCAAAACAACAAAACCCTCGAAAAACGAACCCACATACCAGAAGAACGGCGAAGTTGGTGAGGTGGTCGCACAGACAGATGTCCCTACCCTGCCGGGTGCCGTTGTACGCACATCCCCTGGACGACCAGCCTCCCCCAGGGGGCAAAGTGAAGTCCCAGTACACGCACCGCGTGGGTTGGCCTTC
>JAGGCT020002399.1:0-25000 GCA_017654935.2 Phymorhynchus buccinoides | reverse complement strand
TAAACAAAACGCACACAACTGAAGAAAAATTCTTAAAATGTTTTTCCTCATTATAAACTTGTGGGATAACTTAAGTTTAAATTCTCACTTCTGAAAACTGAACACAGACACACTCTAGGGAGAACTCTGATCAACAAAGGACCTTCAGAAAAGAAACGTCCCTCAAAGTCAAAGAAGTGTGGGAAACATTACAGTAAATCTTGTTCACACTGTTATAATAAGTATCACTCTTCATTTCTCCTAACTGTATTTGTGTTGACATCACAATTTCCTATCCCTGGTTTTATTTGTCGTCTACCAAAAAGGTGCTTGGACTCATTTTTAAAGCCTTTTATGAGATCATATCCTACAGCCTGTACGCTAAATGTCACTGAAAACACAATCAGGCGTTGCACTTTTAGTTTGAGATTTGTACTGAAGATTGTTTTCATGTACGATCCATTATTAGTTTCATTCCTTTGTGTGTGTGTGCGTGTGCGTGTGTGTGCGTATGTGTGTGTGTGTGTGTGTGTGTGTGTGTGTGTGCGTGTGCGTGTGCGTGTGTGTGTGTGTGTGTGTGTGTACCCAGACGAAGGAGTTATGCTCGGAAACGTCGGTTTTATTTTTATTTTTGTTGTTGTTCAGTGTTTTGGATTTCCCCAACCCACCACTTTATTTTTAAATTTTCCTGAGATATTTGTTTATTCCAAATCTGGTATGTATTTTGTTTATAACGTTTTATACATATGTAACTTCAAGAGCGCTGAGCCTGCACATGTAGAGTGGCACAGTGGTAGCATATTCGCTTCGTGTCAAGTAAACCCGAGTTCGAACCTGGGTACAGGGGATTTTTCCTCTCACTTTGCACTAGGCCTTGCGGTCTGAACGTGTAGTCTTTCCGATGAGATGATAAACCGAGGTCCCGTGTGCTCATGCACTTAGCACACGTTAAACCCAGTGGCAACGAAAAAGTTGTCATGTGGTCAAAATTTACCCCCCTCCCTTCCTTCCTCATCAGTCACACAAAAATCGCATGCAAAAAAAAATTTAAATTTTAAATTGCCTCTGGCTGCGACGCGCTCTCCAGGTGGGAGCAACCCGAATTTCACTGAGACGCCTCTGTTACCATAATGTACCTAACCTATGTATCTCGCAACAAGACTTCCCACATCAACCTTATTACAAAACATGGATTATGGCTGAATCTTAGGTGTCTAAAATGACTTTTAAAACCCATCAGCAAACTTCTTCTTTTGCATTCCCAGGCCATATGACCATAATGGGTAAGGTACGTATGTGTCCGGTTTTCAGTTTTTACTGGTCTCCCCGCTGCGTACAGCCGACACATTCTGATTTTGGAGGAGATCAACACAAACTAAAACCAGGGACCGTGGTGCCAGTGGGTCGTTTTCTGTTTGTCGAAGAAGGTGGCGGAGGAGATCTTATTCCACAACGCCTGGCGACAGTTAGCGCGCGACTCCACCGAACACGACACACACAAGTCTGCACAGAGAAACAAAACACGCAACACACTGTGACAAGGGAAAACAAGACATGAGGAGGGGGGTGGGGCTGTCTTACTTCATACCTGAAACACAGAAATCTGAAAGAAGACAAGAGAGAAACAAGACTGATTTGGAATGTCTGCACAGAGAGAGAGAAAGGACAACGACAAATGACAATTATTTATTGACAATAGTTATCCAACCCTTATGCCAAGGGCACACAATATTGTAGATAAACTAAGAAGCACAATATAATAGAGTTAACACAAAAAAATAAATTGTACATAGTAAGGTAATAAAAACAATTCATATCTAGAAAACTTCTAAGAAATGCGACCATCCATCAAACAATTGCAATAAAATGAATACTTTTCTGATCAAACATAATTTTAACGATAACATTTTAAGATGAGGTTTTAATTATTTTCTGAGAGAGAGATAGCGAGCGAAAGTGTGAGTCACAGATAGACAAGTATTACAGACAGAGAGACAGACCAGCACAAAGAGGGAGTGTGTGTGTGTGTGTGTGTGTGTGTGTGTGTGTGTGCATGAGAAAGAACGAGAGAGAAAGCAGGAATACAATGGTGTCTTCGGAACATACTGTATCTGATCACAATGACTCTGCCTGGAGACTCTTTGAGCCTTCTTCTTCTTCTCCTCGTCAATCGGCCACCTTCATTAGGTTGAAGATTTTGCCGATATTGAACCAAAAAAAGAGAAGAAAAACGAAGGTCACGCGTAGCGCCAGGTCACCAAAGAAGTTACAAGAAAATAAATGAACTGAATTTAAATAAATGATACATACTTAAGGGGGGGGTTAGAATACAAAAATTTGCAGACTCCCTTGTCCGATATGCCCAGCATTAGTGGAGCTGCCGGACAGGCACAAGGCTCTTCAGCCTCCAGCAAGCTGGGGACCTAGTCCGGCCCCAACCCAGCCTAACGCTGGGCCAGGCCCTACAGGCCCTACTGCCGGTCTCAAGCCCGGGCGCCCCCACCCTATAAAACCTTGCTCGCTACAGAAACCTCAGAAACAGAAGAAGATCACAATATGCGGTTATCTTTCCTGCAAATGTTTACCCCCCCCCCCCCCCTTTAATTCAACTCATCAAAAGACCTTAACTTCATACAAAAAAAGAACAATGCTATAATCTCCCCCACCCCTCACCCCCTCTTTCCTCCCTCCCACTGATACTCTACACCTTCTTCTTCTTCTGTGTTCCCATGGGAGCGTATGTGTCCGTTTTCCAGCATTCAGCCGACGCATTCCGATTTCGAAGGAGCTCAAAGGAGAAAACTAGAGACAGATTAGAGGAAATTACAAGCACAGAACTTCCAGAAGGTGGGGGAACTATTTGTACGGAAGACCCCCACGGCATCCCCGGGGGGGGGCTCTACACCAAAGTGTGATTTATTCATGACTTTCAGTTACTGCAGTTAGCCTGATCATTTCGTGCCAACTGGAGGAAAAAAATACCATGCAACTATGATCATCTTCTTTGTTTGAAGTTTGATACTACAAAACTGTGTGTGCGTGTGTGTATGTGTGTGTGTGTGTGTGTGTGTTGTGTGAGTGTGTGATTATTTCAACAACAAATAAGCACAGTAAGAAAACAAGTCAAGAAGCAATGTTGCATAAAAAAAGGAAAGAAAAAAAGAAGAAGCCAGGATTGCTAATGTCAGCAAAATAAATCATCATTAATGTCGTGATTAAACTTGTTAATTCTGAGTAGATATTTACAACAACTTTCAGAAAATATATTAATGGAATACACAAGACAAATCAATTGACAACATTTTCTGAAACTTCTCTCTCCCCCTCCCTCCCCCCCTCCCAACACACACACATTGGCAATGCATGTACATTCAAATTAAATTCAATAATTATACAGATTTTTTTAAAAAGACATAATATTGCAATAAAACAAACACTTTTTTCCATTCTAAATAATTGAAATGTACTACCTACATTTTCCAAACATTTCTTCTTCTTTTTAAAAGTCACATTTCAAGAATTTTAACAAAACGGCTATTCAATTCTAAAACTGTCATCATCTTTGGCAAATGTCCAAAATACGTTCCAAGAACTCACGATGATTCACAATGGCACATTCACAGAATACAATCTTGGAAAGGAATGTTTTGATCATTACATGATCATGATGAAGTGGCCATGATGATTGTTATCTTGTTTGAATGGGAGACTTAGTGGGATTTTTGTCATGCCAGGTGTCGTGACACTCGCTAGGGGCTTATCACACTATATTCTTAGTTGGGCATAGTGAGAGAGTGAGAGAGAGGGTTGGTCTCCTCTCTATCTCTCGTTCTCTCTTTATCCCCAACTAAGAATATAGAGGGGGTTAGCCCCTAGCGAGTGTCACGACACCTAGCGTGAACAAAATCCCACTAAGTCTCCCATTGTCCATATATGGACATCGTAGAAGGCAGATGAAACAAACATTATCTACTCATATTGTAGAACAACAAGAGGCAAAGCCTTCGAGGCTCACTCGAACAGGAACATGTGGGACAACAACAAAGATTGAGGGGGGGGTCTACAGTACAAGATTGCCAATAAAAATTTAAAGCACAAAAGAAACTATCGCTAATGGATACAACTAATAAATTAAAAAAATGCCAGTGCCGGGAATCGTACCCGGAACCATTGGCATGACAGACAGACACCAATGAGCTGTCGAGGCTTTCAGTGTTGATGAGTTTCTTAACTCATGTTTCCTGTTGAATACTCTCTAACCCACTAATCTAAAATGTTATCTGTTTATCTGTTTACAGTGTTGAATTAAGCATTTAATTCTTCAAATCATTATTGTTTGAAAGCTTGCATAGACATCTATATGTGTGCAAAGTTTGAACAAAGTATGCCTTCTATTTCCCGAGAAAATGGCAACGTTAAAGTTTGGAGATTAGACCACAGACGCAACACACACACAACAAAACAACCATCATACTATAGACTCACTTTGTGTTAACTTCATTAACACGAATGAGCCAAAAAGGATATACTGCCCATGTCAAGGCCAGTGGAATAAGAATAGTCTCTTTTTCTGACTTATGGACCTGGAAGTGACATTAGCATCCCGTCTAATTTTGCAGTATGCATTGAAAGCTGTTAGCCGTCTTTTGAAGGCCTCAACGGAGTTGGCCTGGATGGTGCTGTTCTTTTTCTTTACACTGAGGTTTGTGTTAGTCCACAGAAGCAATTTCTCAAAGAATAAACCAAAGATTTATCATAAATAATTATTCTTTTACATAATTTGCAAACACACAACACAGCCCCTTTTCACATACGGTAACTTCCCCATGCAGCTATTAAGACTATCCACACAGCAGCTTTGGCTCCTTCTTCTTCTCCTTGTTGTTGCTTGTACGACGGTAAATAGTATATCTTTCCTTTCAAAATGACAGCGACGCCACAAGAATGATTTCCTTGCCACACTCACACACATCCAGCAGCCAAACCAGTGCGGTCTCAGATAAACGTCACTGTACGGCCCTGTCCCAGTTCCGTTGCCAATATTGACAGAAGTGGCGTCTGCAAGCAATTATCGATCCAGATCCAGAAGATGGGACAACAACAAAAACACCAACAGGGCTGCCTACCCTCTGTTGCAGTTTCCAGGGACAAACTACTTAAAAAAACCAGGGACAGACTTATTTCCAGGGACAAACACCGCGATGTCATGCATCAGGGTCAAAGCGGACATTAACTTTTGTTTATTTCGTGATCTAGAAACATTTCTGCGACTGGATTTTTTTTTAGTCTTCTTGATGCTTTTGGTGTCATTGTGCTTCAATATTCAAGATACTTTGGTGTTCAGTAACCTATGTGTAATATGTATGTCAGGAAAATTTCAAGTGTGTCTGTTGTTTGGGGAGTTCCCGTGTTCAATAGTAAGGTCAGCTAACATGACAAGTGATAGCTCAGGAACATTTTTGATTCTACTCGGTTTCCAGGGACGCCAGAGAGAAAAGTGGATTCCAGGGACAGGGATTTTTGTGTATAAAAATTTTGACCAAATGACAACTTTTTTGTTGCCACTGGGCTTAACGTGTGCTAAGTGCATGAGCACACGGGACCTCGGTTTATCGTCTCATCCGAAAGACTCCACGTTCAGACCCGTAAAGGCCTAGTGCAAAATGAGAGGAAAACTCCCCTGTACCCAGGTTCGAACTCGGGTTTACTCGACACGAAGCGAACGCGCTACCACTGTGTCACTCTACACTAGGGGGGACAATGTGCAGCCCTGCACCAACGCAGTGGACATCAAGTCCTGGGGTATCTCGGCCCCTGGAAATTCTGGTTCAGGAGGAACGTGCGCCGGGTGAGCGTTTCGTATTTTTTCTTGGCTTTGGCGTTGGCTGCCGAGATCATCCACCAGAGGGCCTTCTGCACGAAGGTTCTCTTCTCGCTCGTGCGCGCCGTGCAGAAATCTGCAAGGAACAAAGGGAGAGCATTGCACTAGGGTGATGGGAGTTGCCAGGCTTTCATGAACAATAATTGTCTCTAGGATGCAGTGGACTACAAAAAATTCTATTAAATGTACCTGGATAGAGAACAAAATCCACCTGCAGTATTGTGGATTCTTCTGACATAATATAAAATAAGGTCTATCCTTACTTCCCAAAACTAAGACAATAGGGTTTTTGGATAATAGACCCCAATTTGATGCCTTTTAGTGATATATGTGTTAAATCACTGCGGTGCTAAAATGCGACTTTGGCGGTGAAAGGGTTAAGGTGAATTTAGGTGTATAGCAATTTCTATTATTTAGGAAGCAGATTTATAAATTACAATTCTCATTACTTAGGCAATAAACTTGCATATTGTCATTAATTACCCAGTCAACCGTTATTAAGGTGCTAAGGACACAGACACTTGTAAGATGATAATGTGGGGAACACATAACTCAATACTTATACAATACATCTGTATCGTTAAAAATTCGTGACATTCCTGGAGTTGCACTGCCTCCGGGCATTGCCTCCAGGATCGTTCCCACCATCTTTATATCTACAAATGTCCCATATGTGTCTGTTTCAGACCGGAGAATGTTAAACGGATTTTCATCATCACCAATGTGGGGAACAGAATTTGAAGGAGATAAACTTTTGGAGGCGTGTGTGTGTGTGTGAGAGCGTGTGCGTGCGTGTGTGCACGCATATGTGTGGCAACTGCATGCATGTGCATATATACTTTCTTTCTAGTTTGACAGGAAAATCAAACTGAACGTCCAGTCCTTCAGATGGGGACTTAAAGCTAGTCTGACCTGTGCACTTTACGCATGTAAAAATCCCACGGCAGTTGAAAGTCGGTTAGAGCAGGGAGAAATCCTGCTGCCTGGTATGGCCAAATTGATAGCTAGGTTTTCCAAGTGTGCCCACACCCCCTCCTCACCCTGTGCTCCCCCCCAAAAAACAAAAAACCAAATTAGGTAGGCGCTGCACTTGCGGCGACACCCTCTCCGGGGGAGAGCAGCCCGAATTTATCTCTGTGACTAGAATATACCAAATCTCTGTTCAAAGAGAGAAAGAAAGATAGAGAGACAGAGAGAGAGAGAGACAGTGTGTGTGTGTGTGTGTGTGTGTGTGTGTGTGTGTGTGTGTGTGTGTGTGTGTGTGTGTGTGTGTGTGTGTGTTCTGTTCAGTGTGACAGTTCCGTGGTGTGTGTGAACAGGAAAAAGTGTGTGAAAATGTCAGTGAACACACACACACACACACACACACACACACACACACACACACACACACAATCCAAATCCAAATAATAAGTTTTCCAACACCATTTTCATTAACACAACATTTTTAATAGCATCTACAAATAAGTTCTAAACTAAAAAGAAATAAGCCCAGCTTTTTTCTAGAATAAATAAAGATCATTCAAACAGATGGATTAAAAAATATTATATATATAAAATACAGCGCTTAAAAGACTTCTTAAGCATTTAAAAAAAGCTGGAATACATTGGGCTGCCTGGACAAAATGAAACGTTGTGACCCTCAATTAAGTAATTAATCAAGCAATAAGGAAAACAAACTTGTTTTATTGCACACAGAGAGAGGGAGAGAGGGGGAGATAGATAGAGAGAGATGGGAGGAAGGGAAGGAGAGGGAGAGAGAGAGACAGAGATTCAGAGAGGCAAAAAAAGAGAGAGATGGAAGCAAGGGAAGGAAAGAGAGGGAAGAGGGAGAGAGAGAGAAAGAGAGACAGAGATTCAGAGACAAAAAAGAGAGATTGTCACACAAGAGAGAGATGGAAGCAAGGGACAGAGAGAGAGGGAGAGAGAGAAAGAGAGACAGATAGACAGATTCAGAGACAAAAAAGAGAGATTGCCACACAAGAGATGGAAGCAAGGGAAGGAAAGAGAGGGAGAGAAAGAAAGAGAGACAGATACACAGAGAGACAAAAAAAGAGAGATTGTCACACAAACCTCCTATTCATTCTTGAAAACTTGCATAGTGATAGCAGTAAAGAAATTTGATGAACCAAGAGTATTAGATAGCTATCAATTTGATGAATTTGCTTCAAGGAAAGTAAATCTGTGTGCACACCATACCTTGGTTACTCCTAAACTCGCTTCGCTCCCTTATAGCACAATTTTGCCTCTGACTTTGCTTTTGTAGTGGTTTGTTGTGGTATGGGGAAACCAATCAGTGTAGAGTTTTTCTATATAAAGTCTCTATATAAAAAAGTCTGATCTACCACTTCCCTATGTTCATTTCTCCTTTTGTTTATGTATGTTTTGTTTGTGTGTATGGCTGGAGTGATTTGTGAGTTTTTTTTAATAATTCAAAATCGTTGTGATGCGAATGAGTTAAGTTGCTAATTGCTTGGGAAGGGAAAGTTGAAAAGTGTGTGTGTGTGTGTGTGTGTGTGTGTGTGTGTGTGTCAAGTCAAGTCAAAATGATCTTTATTGACGATAAAAGAATAAGCTTAATAAAGCTTGTGTGTGTGTGTGTGTGTGTGTGTGTGTGTGTGTGTGTGTGCGCGTGTGTGTAGATTCATGCGCATGTATGCACACGTGTGATATGCAAGCACACTTCTGTGTATCTGTGTGCGCTCTTCTATGTTTTTGATACACATGAACTCAAATATAACATTTCACCATGCTGTGGCCATAAGGTCTGTCAATGAGATGCCTCCACAAACAGATTCTAAAAGTCGCCTTCCCCAAAAATCACTGAACACAGAATCGTATGGCTTTCTACATTAAACAAACTCATTTGTAAACCGATTTCCTGTCCTCGTTTCCCTTAACAAGCAGAATCATAGCCGTCACATTAACACGTCTTCTTCTTCTGCATTCCCAGTGACACGTCTAAAATAGCTGGACATACACACACACACAAAAATCTTTCATATGCAAATCCCGTAGCTGGATAAGATTTGCTCCAAGAACAAACTCTTCAAATCAACTGTATCTAAATCGCTGAGAACAGAATATAATCATCCAAGTTAATGCAAACTTTCTCAATCACTGACCTTACAGTTTTCATTTTGCTTTAAAGTTGGACCCTGACGGATTAATTTTTGCAAGAAACAAGTCGAGATCACCAGAAAGACAGCCTTTTCAAGGATCAGAACACTCACTTTGCTCTGGTTTACTAGAAATTAAACCGTCAAAATGGCGATTCCTCCTTGGCGGAGATGCCGGAGAGAGTAGCCATTTTGGATGGGGTGGGTGAAGGACACTCATTGTGGTTGAAGTGTTTTTTTTTTGTAGTGCAGTAAAAAAAAAAATCGAGCTATTTCCTTTGTTGTGAGCGAAACTCCTTTAGATAAACTGTATAAAAATATAAAAAAATTAAAAAAGGCTTGTATTGCGAAAATTTCGTGCAAACCATTTGGCGGCCATTAGAAAAGAGACGGCACACGCCTTCTCTTTGGGTGAAAGAATTTGACTTCCAGCACCTCCGCCAAGGAGGAATCACCGATTTGACGGTTTGATTTCTAGGAAACCAGAGCAAACTGAGTATTGCAATCTCTGTAAAGGGTGTTTTCCTGGTGATCTCGATGTGTTTCTTACAAAAACTCAATCTGAACTTTGCTTAGACCTGTTGCTAGAATGTCGCGAGACCCAACATAATTTATCTTTTACCACTGAACACACAAAAATGACCCCCCAATTAGTTGAATTTTAATTCTGGTCAAGATGGAAACACTTCCAAGACAAGACTGCACAATGTCTAAAAGTCACCCAGACTTCAACAGCGACCACGGAGTACAATCCTCCCCAACTTAACAAACTTTTTTTCTCTCTCAATGGCACAGATCTGTCTGCCCTCCAAATACCCCTAAGTCTATGCAAACTCTACAAGTCTTCAAATCATGCACACTTTGACCACGGAAAGCAGAACACAATCAGTTTCCATGCTACACTATGCAAACTCTTTCAACCAGAATCTTTTTTTTTAAAAGTCACTCAGCAATTTTGGTGTACACAATGAGCCAGCGCTTTCTGCACAATCTTGCACAGTTTTCAGTGCATCTAGGCCTGTGACTCCAGCAAGTGGCAGTAGCTTTTGCCTGAATTTTGATTTTCAGCTCTCAACTTATCACTGACTTGAAGAGCATAATTTCTTGAGGGAGACCCTTTTTCTTGAGGCAGTGGTCTGCCTGAACCTCCTGCATCAAACTGCCTGAATTCAGGCTTCAGGCGTTAAAGGGCCTGCCACACACTACATACGATTCTGCGTCAATGCGATGCGATTGAAACGATGCGATTCACGATTCACTTGAAATACTTCCATCTAAAAACGATTCTACTACAGTGTAATCTCCCTTATAAGACCTCCCATTATAAGACTCCCTCCCACATAAGACCTACTTCTCTGAGACATTGCCCTTCTTTGCAAGTGCTAAAATTACCTCTCTTATAAGACCCCTCCCTGATAAGACCCCATTTTGGATGCTTTTTGAAGGTCTTATAAGGGAGGTTCCACTGTACAATACTTTCGTTCTATACATGGGTGCAGCGACACAAAATGAAAAACCTGAAAGGTCCCTCTGCAGCTGAAGAAAACATTGATTTATGAAGGTATTTTAATTTGCTTTTTCCACAATTTATACAAATTCTTATTTTAAAAGTGTTTGAAAAATACAGTAAACACACAAAGATCTTGTTTCACAAATTAAAAAAAAGGAAATTCTTTTTCTGATAAAATTCAAAAACAGGAAATCCTTGTATACCAGGAAAAGTTGCACTCATGTCTATTTACTCAAGTAGATCCAATACATGAATTTAACGTGAATCATGACTGGCATCGCCACAATCGCATCGCGCTGACACAGAATCGTACGTAGTGTACCAGGCCCTTAAACCCCCACCCCACCCCTCCTGTTAGTGCCACAGACTGTTCCATCCTCATTTTCGCTGCTGCGGAGACTGTGGCACACGAACCAAAGAACCAGCGTCCTCCAAAGCCCTGGGCATAACTCCAACACCACCACCGCTAAACACCCCCGCCATTCCAGTCGGCACCACATTGACCAACGAGGGCACGTTGCCCGTGGCAACGCCATGACCAAGGTGAAGGTCGGCGAGGGATGCTCGCTTCCTGTCGGCGTTGTTAGCCGCGGAGATCTTCCACCAGATGGCACGCTGGATGTCCCGTTTGGAGCATCCCGACACCAGACGGATCAGCTCTGAAAGAACCACAAAGAAAAGAAAACAACAAAGTCGAAAATTAACCCCAAGAAAAAAGGTTCCATACTCCAAAACAAGACACGAAACATGTTTTGGGTTCAACCCGCTGTGAAATAACTACGCACAGAACAAGCGATGGAATGTGTCTTGTTTTTGAGACCTTTTTTTCCTCCAGGGTTAAATTTCAATTTTGCTTTTCTTCTTTGTGAGTAGTAACCAGCCGCGAGGCGAAAGCTGGTTAATGTCTTCAGAGCCGTCTGTTTGTTTCTGGGTGTGGGGGTAGGCAGATATGCTCCTAGCATAACAGCAGACCTCGTTACCCCCTACACAAGTCTGGAGTAGTCTGGGTATCTGAAATGAGTATTTTTGGTGTGAAATGTGTAGTCCTATTCCTTAAAACCATCAAACACTGTTCGCTGAAAATGAGTAGCAATCAAGAATTAAAGAACATTATTATCAATTTTGAAGAAAAGTAGGGGTCCAAATTGAGTAGAATAATACTCGAAAAGAGTAGAGTAAACAGGTCTGAATTAACAGAAGTCCAATGATTCCATATGCTTTGAAGCGAAGATTGTAGGTGCATTTTGAAACAATAAAGAACAGATTATGAATGACATTCTCTGGATTACCGTTTCATGCAAAGAGTGAGAGTGAGAGGGAGGAGTGGGGTTGGGAAGAAGAGAACATGTGATGAACATTTTTGTGACCACTAATGGTGTCCTGGCTCAGTGTCCTGGCTCAGCAGGACAAATGTCCCGAACTTTCTGTTTCAATAGGACACAAGATACTCTGCCCAAAATAATAAGCCATAAGTCTCTTTATTGTTCATTGGCATTGTACAACGCACATGGAAACTTGTCTGCCACCGTGTAAAATAATGAGATATATCAAACTAAACATATTAATTAGACATGAAACATAAATTTACATTTAAACAAATATGTAACTCTCAAACCACACCCAATCATTCATAGGCTCTCTAATGAAGTACCCGGTAAGCTTTTAATTTTTTTTAAAAATACACCATACAAAGGATGTCTTACGACAAATGTACGCCAACTTCTTTTTTTTATTTTTTAAAGCAATCTCGTTTCAGGATCTTTATCATAAAATATATTTGCTGCTTATCTGAAGAACGTTCTCTGCTCTTTGCTTTCTTGCAACCAAATAGGACACAAGTCCGCCTCAACAGTGACACAATTGGACAATTGCAATCTTAACAGGCCACTGATCGCAAATTGATAGAAATGTGCATCACTGGATTGTAGTAGCAGCAGAGAGAAACAAAGGGTGAAAGAGAGAAAGGGTGTGGGAGGGGGGTACATGGCAAGAAAGAGAGGAGAGGCAGATGGACAGACAGATGGACAGATAAACAGACACAAAGACAAACAAAGTTGTTTCGTTTTCCAGAAACTTTCTATAGTATCCTCTTCAAAAAATCATTGAAGATAAGGGGCATGTTGGATGGGGGGGGGGGGGGATAGGGGAAGGCCAGATTTGACTCTGCTCTTCATGCACACCACTGTCTTTCTCCCCTATCTCTTAAGATCACTCACACTAGAAGGCGCACAGTCGTACAAAGAATGATTCATATACACAAAGCAAAGAAAACAAATTTGATCACAATCTGAATTTCTGAAAAAAATGTTTTCTGTTATGAGAGTTCAGATTCAATCTTCTGTTTGTTTGTTGTTTGTTAAGATAGGGTGATTAAGGTGAGTGAAAGAGAGTTGGTTAGTTAGAGAGAGAGAGAGAGAGAGAGAGAGAGAGAGAGAGAGAGAGAGAGAGAGAGAGAATCAGAATTTGATTTTTTGAGCTTTTTTTTTTTTTTTTTCAATTTCGTTTTTGTATAATTTCTGTGTTATCTATTGAATTTCATCGTTTTTGTTTTACTCTTTTTTTCCAATGTTAGTACAGCTTTTATAGTTAATCTGACAATAAATTGGTTCCAGTCCAGTCCAGTTGTTTATGTTTTTAGCTCCTATACGACATTAATCTATTTCAAATAATAACCTGTCGTCCATTTCTTTGTTCTTCTTGGTACCCTATTATATTTCCGGCGAATGCTTTCACTGAAAACACCACATTTGTGACATGGTCTGCATCTGTCGCATAACACAGCACAATCTACATCAAGGTCACAGGTCAAGGTCACTGGGGTCACTTCACACAACCATCTTGTTCCTAGGTCATCCACATCTGAGATTGCTATAGTTGCATGGGTGCTCCTGGGAAATTTCAAAACTCCTGCAAGCCCCGGCGGAGTGCAGGGACAGCGCCCCTCCTGGGGGTTCCTGGGGGCATTGCCCCCCGGAAGCTGAAGGGAAATAACACTTTTCAATGTAATTGGCAGGCTCACATTGCACTTTCACTTCTGGCTAAACTTCATGACCTCTATAACCAGCAAAATGCATCTTCTCAAATTCTCATAAACCAGTGATGCCGGCTCCAGGCAATTAAAAAATCCTGAACTTCAGGACATCCTGGACCAAAGCAATCCTCAAATTCAGGACATCCTGAAAGCAGGAGCATCCATGTAGTTGTTGACAATTTTGTTGTTGATGCTGATGTTTTTTAATGTTGTTGATAAGCTTATAGATGTTGTCTTTAGATGCTTTAACTCTACTAACGCCATGTGTTTTTTGACGTTCTGGGTTGTCCGTGGTATCTCAACCGACAAGAGGGGAGTAACTATTTTTGGACGTTCTGGGTTGTCCGTGGTATCTCAACCGACAACAGGGGAGCAACTATTTTTGGACGTTGTGGGTTGTCCGTGGTATCTCAACCGACAAGAAGGGAGCAACTATTTTTTTCGAGATCGCATGCCTTGCTCTAATTTAAGAAACAAGTCAAGCTCTAAAAATAGACAAACACAAGGCGCGGTGCTTGGCAGTGAATGTCTTTGCATTTGGTAGGAGTGTAGAGTGATGTCGTGGGCGAATACATTCGCCCATGGTGCTAAAAGAGTTAATCTGTCTCCTCAAGTTCATGCATTGTGATCTCTTTCCCACAGTCACCCCCATATGACACGCTTGTAGCTGTATTTGCCGTCACTGCTGCTGATGTTGTTGTTGATGAAGTTGTTGTTGATGTTGTTGTGGTTGTTGATCTATCATCCAGATCCCAGATCGTTGCTGCTGCTGTTGATGATACTGCTGCTGATACTGTTGTCGTTGCTGCTGATGCTGTTCTTGTCGATATTGTTGCTGCTGCTGCTGTTCTTGTTGATATTGTTGCTGCTGATGCCTCAAATCGTGATGCCGATGAACCAAGAAGCGTCCCATTCGCTGCTTGTGAGCCGCGTTGGCGCTGGAGATCTGCCACCAGAGGGCCTTCTTCAGATCGCTGCGGGTCAGCAAGGGGCATAACCTGACCACGCTTCCTGCAACACAACACACACAGCGCCGCCCCGTCAGGAGAGGGCAACTCAGGTGTCTATGTGGCGACAGTTCCGTCAACTTTGATCAATTTGTTTTTCTCCAAGAAAGCATTTGTTACTATTTCATGCAAGTACTGTTTTTCTCCTCTTTTTTTTTTAACCCTTTCAACGCTAGCCATTCCTCAGCCAAAATTTACCAATAAACTTACCCAGGTAGAGAAAAGATTTCGTCTGCAATATTAGGGATTCCTCTGTGACGTGCATAAAATAGGGCCTATCCTTACCTCCCCAAATTAAGAACATAAGGTCATTGGATACCAGACCCTCATTTGATGCCTTTCAGTGACATGGGTGTCAAATCATTGTGGTGCCAAGAGGCGACAGTGGTGATGAAAGGGTTAAATAAAGCGTTTTTTACTATTTCATGCAAGTATTGTTTTTCTCCTTTTAAAAAAAGAAAGAAAGCGTTTCTTACTATTTCATGCAAGTACTATTTTTCTCCTTTTTAAAAATATCTTTCAAGTACTGTTTTTCTCCACCTTTTGTTTTAACTTTCAAGAAAGCGTGTTTTTTTTACTATTTCATGCATGTGTCATTTTTCTCCTCCTAAGGGAGTTTGATATGACAGCAGTTCAGTGATAAACCTAGTTTGGGTGTTTGTATGGATTGTTGGATAGTTTGGTTAAATGTTCGAGTGGAGGGGGGGGGGGGGGAGAGAGAGAAGAGAGAGAGAGAGAGAGAGAGAGAGAGAGAGAGAGAGAGAGAGAGAGAGAGTGAGAGAGAGAGAGAGAGAGAGAGAGAGAGAGAGAGAGAGAGAGAGAGAGAGAGAGAGAGAGAGAGAGAGAGAGATACAGACAGACAGGGACACAGAGAGAAACAGATGCACATAACATTAACAGGGACAGAATAAGAAAAAGATGAAAAAAAGTAACACTACACAGATAAGGAATACAGAGGCAGACAGATTGAATAGAGACATGTGGTCAGCCAGCCAGACAGACGGACAGAGAATAGAGATACAGACAAAAAAGACTCCAGACAAAAAGCATATATTTTAAAAATCAACTTTAATTTCTAAAAACTGAACACAAACGTGACAAGTCATCGTAAAAAAAAAAAAAAAAAAAAAAAAGTTCTAGGCAGTACATTAATTAAAACAGACTTATAGTGTCTCATTAACATAAATAACATGTTTTTGAATGTTGATTGTCTTAGTTGCTGGTTATTGCTCGCTTCTTTCCTTTATCCATGCAATGCAGTGTTCTCTCTTCTTCACCCATTCACACTGAGCAGATATGCAAGAACAGGTTTTATTCACTGTTCCTGATCAGTCTCCCTCTCTCTCTCAAGAATAGGCATCACCTAAAATCTTTATCCTTGTTAAATAAAGTGTTCCAGTGTCCAGTCTCTCTCTCTCTCTCTCTCTCTCTCTCTCTCTCTCTCTCTCTCTCTCTCTCTCTCTCTCTCTCTCTCTCTCTCAAGAATAGGCATCACCTAAAATCTTTATCCTTGTTAAATAAAGTTTTCCAGTGTCCAGTCTCTCTCTCTCTCTCTCAAGAATAGGCATCGCCTAAAATCTTTATCCTTGTTAAATAAAGTGTTCCAGTGTCCAGTCTCTCTCTCTCTCTCTCTCTCTCTCTCTCTCTCTCTCTCTCTCTCAAGAATAGGCATCGCCTAAAATCTTTATCCTTGTTAAATAAAGTTTTCCTGAGTCTAGTCTCTCTCTCTCTCTCTCTCTCTCTCTCTCTCTCTCTCTCTCGTAAGAATAGGCATCGCCTAAAATCTTTATCCTTGTTAAATAAAGTTTTCCAGTGTCCAGTCTCTGTCTCTCTCTCTCTCTCTCTCTCTCTCTCTCTCAAGAATAGGCATTGCCTAAAATCTTTATCCTTGTTAAATAGTTTTCCAGAGTCTAGTCTCTCTCTCTCTCTCTCTCTCTCTCTCTCTCTCTCTCTCTCTCTCTCTCTCTCTCTCTCTCATATCAAGACATCAGCAGTTATTATTATAACTTGCTCACAGAATTAAACAAAAATTACTTGAATTAAAGAAAAAACTGCTCTTTGGATTTGCTGTTCAAGTTTGTAAACAATTTGTGTGAGTGTGTGTGTGCACGTACACACACAAACTATAAAAAAAAGGACATACAGAAAAAAAAATTTCTAAGCTTTTCAAAAATGCAAATTTGGTGCAACAAGGTTTTGACACAGAGGAGGCCTGAACATCTCTGGTGTTTTTGTCTAAAATCTCCCTGGGGGAGGGAGTGGGAGAGGGAGGGGGTGGGAGAGGGAGGGGAAAAGCACCAACAAATCTATTATTCAAAAACCCATTCCACGACAAACAACAGAATCTATGATGAAATACGCAGCGTATGCATCCATTCCAACACACAGACACAGGAGTTGAAGAACTGGGTCTCTCTCATGAAAACTGGTCCAATATGTGACATAGAAGCCAAAAAATAAAATTGGGCAAATTGAACAGAAAATGCATGCATAGAGTAGCTTTATGAATCAACTTTCTTATGACATGAAAACAAAATCAGTCAAGGCTATCGTTGCTGGGTTTTATGACTTTATTTATATGCGTCCAGAGCTGGTAGCGCTGACAACACGGTGTCCTTCATTACATAATTTCATCAACTTAAATAAACTTTATGATGCATTTATCTCTTTAGAATAACAGACTGTCTTGAAATAAAGAGTTATGAATGATTTCATTAAAAACTTCTTTTTTTTTAAAGTTTAATATTGGTGTTGGTTTATACCGTCTTTGGATCTTACCATAATTGATTGTTTTATTTTTTGTTATATAATGTCGTGCCACTCAAAATGCCATTTATTTTATTTCAAATGTGTTAGAATAGTTTCATTATTATCTCTGATATTCCATTAATTTGACAATTAAAAAATAAGTGTTAAATTTTAACAAATAAATTTCTGGGTAGCGCTGACAACAGGACACCATCTGGTAGCGCTGACAACATGGTGTCCTCCATTATATAATTTTACCCACTTAAATAGACTTTATGGTGCATTTATCACTTTAACATGGCAGACTTTCTTGAAATAAAGACTTACAAATGGTTTCATTTGCAAAATAATACAAAAGAAATGTGTTTAAATACTAGTGTTGGTTTGTGTCATCTATGCACATTACCATGGTTCATATCAAAATGTCGTTATATAATGTCTCACCACTCAAAATGACAATTTTTCATAGCGGATGTGTTAGAATAGTTTCATTACCACCAGGAATAACCCATAGATACGGTAATTTACAATATAAAGAGCTTAATAAAAATTCAAAAATTCTGGGTAGCGCTGACAACAGGGACGCCAACTGGTAGCGCTGACAACATGGTGTCCTACATTACATAATTTTACCTACTTAAACAGACTTTATGGTGCATTTATCACTTTTAACTTACAGATTACCTTGAAATGAAGACATGTTTTCAATGATAGAAAAAAAAGTAAAATATAAAGAGCTTAATAACAAAAATAATTTCTGGGTAGCGCTGACAACAGGGACACCAACTGGTAGCGCTGACAACATGGTGTCCTCCATTATCATTACATGATTTCACCTACTTAAACAGACTTTACGGTGCATTTATCACTTTTAACTTACAGATTACTTTGAAATGAAGACTTTTATATGTATTCAATGATAGGAAAAAAAGAATAAGATTTAAATTTGAGAAAAAAATTGTGTGCAACACAGACAACAAGAAGGACGCCATTGTCATCCATCCACTAAAAGAAAATTGTATGAATTAAATTTCTTGTGAATTGAAAGATATGTCTGCTACAAGAATAAATGTGTATTGTATTGGCAAATTTGGCCTTATGGTTAAGAACTTAACTGTGAACAAGCTATTCTACACATAGAAGGCCCATTCAGTGGCCAGGTAGCGCTGACAACGGGCCTTTTAGGGGTGGACACCATACTGTTTTTGTGCTCTCTTGACCAATCAAAACATCCCACACATTTGAAACTTTGTATGAATAATGATCTTTAGTAGTTGTTTGAAAGTAGTAAACTTTTGACTTGGGCAGAAGAAGTCCCTAGGTGAAAATTTTAATTATGTAGGTAGCGCTGACAACGCATTTTGTGGACACCACAATGACCAAAGATTTTTAAAAAAATTGTAAAAAATCTATTTAACAATTATATTTACTGTTCATGCACATACATTGTCAAAAATATGTTTTTGGATAACTAAATAAAAAAAAAATGGGTCTTAGAGATTGTTGAGGCAAAGAAAATCTGCATTATTTTTTATTATATTTGAGGACACCACATGTTGTCAGCGCTACCTGGTATTTAAAATGTTATTTTAAAACACACTTTTTGGTAAAATCCACAAAATTGTTGCTATAAAGGAAGGACTACTACTCATCTTGGGTGTGCATGCATATGTGTGCAGAATCTTTTGTGGTTTCTGAAAAAATAGAAACCTTATGCAAGACTGTTGGGCATGTCACAAAACTAAGCACCCAAAATGCCCATTTTTCAAGACAAAATTGTTTATTAAACACATGTTGGTAAATGCACAGCTAAAAGAAACATTTTATATGATTCTTACAACTATTTAGAGCTGAAATACACAAATGAATGATATCTCATTGTTTGATTTGATTTTTTATTGTTTAATAAATAGGATAGGTCACAATGACCCAGTTTTCAGGAGAGTTACCCAACTGAAGGACAGATCTGTGTTCAAACATGACTGCATGAGATGTCACCTTCGAGGAGTCAAGCTAAAAGAAACAAGATTCTGTGAAATATTTATTACTATTTGACATTTTATTTAAAAGAAACAAGATTCTGTGAAATATTTATAACTATTTGACATTTTATTTAAAAGAAACAAGATTCGGTGAAATATTTATACCCATTTGACATTTAATTCTTAAATAAATTGAGCCAACTGAAAAAGAGAAAACATGTACAGAAGATTTCTAAAAAAAAACGCAACCACAAACGAAAACAATTTCAACCATCGAAACTTTGGCCCCTAGAACCATAAACACAAAACCTTTGGAACCAAACAAATGACAACTTAAAAAACCCAAATTGCCTTCTGTCAAAACAATCGTGTTCTTTCCAAGAAGCAGATATCAGGCATGGTAATGGAGGACAAGCATTCTTTCTCTGATAATAGGTGGGGGTTTCATGAGACAGTGTTTCATGGTGGTGTCAATGGGTGAAGAGCCCTTCATGGTGATCACGGGGAAATTCATCTTGAGGACAAATATATAAAACTTAAAAATTGGGGAAAGGGCATCTTCACAAGCTTTAAACCCCTTCTGACATACGATTTTCTGCTTTCACTTTTCTCTGAATTCAGAGAATTCTCTGAAGATTACCATGCCTAATAATGCCTTGCGCAACAGCAAAGAGTGTCAGAAGGAGTGGTGACCCTCCCCCCTGCCCACGCCCCTGCCCGCCATGCGCACTGTGCGCGCTTGCTGCACGGTCTGTTTGCGCCGGTGGTCGCAGTTGGCGGCAGAGATTCTCCACCAGAGATTCTTGCGGATCTCCGGCCGGGTCTCTCCCGACAGGTAGTGACAGATCTCTGCATGGACAGAAAGGGGAGACAGTCAGGGGACCGTGAATACAACGTAGCTACAGTGGAACTTTCCTTATAAGACATACGGGGCCCGGGTGTCTCCGGCTAGACCGGTGCATTAAACGGTCGTGTATGACTTTTAACTAATCTTTCCCTCACACGTCTCCCCCCCCCCCCCCCCCCCCAATATTTAATAAAATGCATATAGCGCTTCACCTTTAAGCTCTAAGCGCTTAATCGACTGATTTCCTTAAAGTTATGAATCTATCTCATAAAATTATTATCCTTCTACATAGCAAACGGAGTATCAAAAAATACTTGAAATAGTCCTGACCATCTTGGGATCTATCCCCATAATATCTCATCAGTTCACTTTCTACCCTATCTTTGCTGAACTTATTTTCTTTCTTTTTCGTACTACCCCCTAAAGTGCAGCGGAATCTTCAACATGATGAAGTTGGCTGCCTAAGGCGAAGAAGATCCCCCACCCCTTATAAGACTCCCTCTCACTTAAGACCTACTTCTCTGAGACATTGCCCGTCTTTGTAAGTATTAACATTACCTCCCTATTACAACTCCCTCTCACTTAAGGCCCACTTCTCTGAGACATTGCCCTTCTTTGTAAGTATTAACATTACCTCCCTGTTACAACTCCCTCCCACTTAAGGCCCACTTCTCTGAGACATTGCCCTTCTTTGTAAGTATTAACATTACCTCCCTGTTACAACTCCCTCCCACTTAAGACCCACTTCTCTGAGACATTGCCCTTCTTTGTAAGTATTAAAATTACCTCCCTATTACAACTCCCTCCCACTTAAGACCCACTTCTCTGAGACATTGCCCTTCTTTGTAAGTGTTAACATTACCTCCCTGTTACAACTCCCTCCCACTTAAGGCCCACTTCTCTGAGACATTGCCCTTCTTTGTAAGTATTAACATTACCTCCCTGTTACAACTCCCTCCCACTTAAGGCCCACTTCTCTGAGACATTGCCCTTCTTTGTAAGTGTTAACATTACCTCCCTGTTACAACTCCCTCCCACTTAAGACCTACTTCTCTGAGACATTGCCCTTCTTTGTAAGTATTAACATTACCTCCCTGTTACAACTCCCTCCCACTTAAGACCTACTTCTCTGAGACATTGCCCTTCTTTGTAAGTATTAACATTACCTCCCTCTTACAACTCCCTCCCACTTAAGACCTACTTCTCTGAGACATTGCCCTTCTTTGTAAGTGTTAACATTACCTCCCTCTTACAAACTCCCTCCCACTTAAGACCTACTTCTCTGAGACATTGCCTGTCTTTGTAAGTGTTAACATTACCTCCCTATTACAACTCCCTCCCACTTCTATTACAACTCCCTCCCACTTAAGGCCTTATCTTGGATGATTTTTCAAGGTCTTAATTGGAAGGTTCCACTGTAAATTATTGCTAAGTCACGTTAACAACTTTGATGCAATGTAAACTAAATCCTAGTTATTGCAGACCTGGTTACCTCCTACACAAGTCTTGAGTAGTCTGGATAGCTGAAATGAGTAATTTTGGTGTGAATTGTGTAGTCCTATTCATGAGAACCACGGGGCTGCCAACCCTACATTTTGTGAATCAGGGACAAACGACCCAAATCAGGGACACAGCCTGATTGTCAGGGACATTTTAATAATGATCAGAAATTAAGAACAGAACCCACCACAACTTGACATCACAACGGCGCACGTCATCCCTACCACCAGACTTTATCGAACAATCACACGCACAAACAGCGTAAGTTTCACCTTTTCTTCCCGACACAATGAAAGGCCATTTCTCCGTGTATGTCTCTCGAAATAAACAGGAACGCTTTGAAACTTTTTTTTTCTTAGAAGATGAATCATCCTCACACGACCGTTTAGACGCCATTTTTCCCAACCTTGACTAAACTGGCTACAACAGCCTATGAAAATTGATTTCACTGAACTACAACAGCCAATGAGACTTGATTTCACTGAAGATTTAACCAATCAGAATAACTCTCTGTAAAGAAGTTGATAGCATATGATAAAAAAGGCGCATAAGCGGTAGACAGGCGGAAAAATTGCACGCTTCCACAATTTTATCGATTTTCCGGGACGGTCATTCAAAAATTGGGAAAAACGGGACACATCATGCTTTTCGCAAAAATCCGGGACAAATACAGCTACGCAGGGACGGTTGGCAGCCCTGGAACCACCAAACACTGCTCACTAAAAAGGACTAACAATGAAGAATTAAAGAGCATCATCATATAATAAAAAGGCAAGTGTGTGTGTGTGTGTGTGTGTGTGAAACACAAAACGGGCCTTATAACTCCGCCGTTTTTCGACCGAATCGCTTCAAATTTGCTATGAGCCCTAACCCAGTATTTCTGGACGGATTGCCTTCGAATTGGGAAGGTAGATGACCGGGGACGGTGACTAACTGTGTGCCAAACCGGAAGCGAATCGATTCATAAACGCGCACGATATACGCCGCTTCACCTTGTCACAAATAACTCCGTCGTTTCTTAACCGAATTGATTCAAATTTGCTGTCAGGCTTGCTGTCGCCGGGACAAAGCCTGGCAGCAAATATGAAAAGAATCGGGAGAGCGCGTCACTCTCAGAGCAGCGCCAACGGGAAACGGGGCCTTATAAACTCCGCCGTTTTTTTAACCAAATCGCTTCAAATTTGCTGTACTCAGTGTTACCAGTACTTCGCGTTACCGTTACTAGGCGTTACCGTTACAAGGGAGAGCGCATCACTCTCAGAGCAGCGCCAACGGGAAACAGGGCCTTATAACTCCGCCGTTTCTTAACCGAATCGCTTCAAATTTGCTGTACTCAGCGTTACCAGTACTCAGCGTTACTGTTACTAGGCGTTACCGGTACTAGGCATTACCGGTACTAGGTGTTACCGGTACTCGACGTTGCGCTAGTAATGATCAATTTTGAAGAGTGGTAGAGGTCCAAATTGAGTAGAATACTACTCGAAAATAGTGGACTAAACAGGTCTGTTATTGTGAGTTTGACGGAGCGAAATGAATCGTTACAATAAGCGCGTATTTCTAGATTGGTCCCCTGACTCGTTCATTCTCCCCATTTTGTCGCTGTTTGAAGGTTCACTCAATTGGTCTTTTTTAAGAATTATTACAAGAACCCAGTCAACCCCCAAAACAGCACTAGTATCAAACACAGAGAGAAACAACCAACCACCACCACCATTGACAAAATAAGTTAAGCTTGTGCAATCTGGAAGTTTAAAAGTACACTACAGGAATGAATGCTACTTGTTAAGGATAGAAACGCGACCTTGTGGCCAGAAAAAAAGCTTTTAACACCACACCTCTTTTTGAGCCTTTTTGGTGGAAAATGACAATTTTTTTGGGGGGGGGGGTGGGTGAAAATGACAATTTAAAGGAAAGGCCTGGCAATGCTTTCTTGGTAAGGAGTGAAAAAAAAAATTGTGAAGTTGTGACAGAAATTTAGAACAGCAAGTACAGTTTATTTCTGTGAATAATTATTAACAGAACTTTTAATCCTCTTTTAAGAGATTCTGGAATCTTTCTTATGTGAAATTCTCACACAGGTATATTTCTCAAACAGAATATGCGTTATTATAAACCACCCAAACTGTTCACACGGAACTCTTTAGAGGTAGTCAATTGGATGACAATACAATACAAAAGCCAGTGAAAACATGATGAGGTGAGAATGCCCCCACTGGAAACGACCAGAGGATGAAACGTGTACCAGGATATGAAGACCAAGCAACGACCTTCCAAACAGGTGATACAATGGGATGAGTAAACCAATACTCAAACCGAAAATTTGAAAATAACAAAACAAGACTTTGTACAATAAGCTGGGTCCAGGCGAAGAGCATGCCATCTTTTCCCCAAGAAATGTGAAGAAACCAACAGAAAACACTTGGAACTGGACAAGAACCCAATCTGACATGAACCAAGGAAACCAAAGAATGTGGAAACCCCCCCACCCCCCACCTACCTAGGTGAAAGAGGCAAAGTCAACAATGGGGGGTCTGCCGGCCTTGCCCGGGGGAAGGCCCAGCTTTTTTCGGTGCACCGACTTGGCGTGGGTGATCCTGGAGGTGAGAATGCTCCTTAACGCCGGCCGCTTTACGGGGGACACGCGCGAGCAGAAGTCTGTAACATACAGACAGCAACAGACCAGGGAAGAGGGGAGGGTTAGAAGACCAGCTAACAGAGTAAAGAGCAGAAGTCTGTAACACACAGCAACAGACCAGGGAAGAGGGGAGGGTTAGAAGACCAGCTAACAGAGTAAAGAGCAGAAGTCTGTAACACACAGCAACAGACCAGGGAAGAGGGGAGGGTTAGAAGACCAGCTAACAGAGTAAAGAGCAGAAGTCTGTAACACACAGCAACAGACCAGGGAAGAGGGGAGGGTTAGAAGACCAGCTAACAGAGCACAGAGTAAGTTAAGTCAGTTTACAGGTTGGAGGAAAAGTGTGTTGTCTCTTTGATTTCCAAAGGATGTATTTTTTATTGTTTATTTTCATCGACTCTTGAATCAGAACAAAACTAAGATGTTGTCTCTTGGTGTTATCGAGGGGTAAATCGGGTGATCAGGGGCCAAAAACCAGGGGAAAGATGTATCTCCTCAAGCTTAAAACATCTGGTTTTCTACATTCACTTTTCTTTGAAATCAGAGAATTCTCTGAAAAGTACCACGTCTGGTTTTTTTTTTAGCTTTGCACCCCTTCCGAGATAGAGGCTGTCAACGAGAGACCTCCATAGCCCCCCATCCTGTCCTTTGCCTCTGAGCTGAGAGTAAGACGAGGGGTTGTTTCCGACCAAAATGACAAAGACCTTTGAAGATCCAAGACCATTGACCGTACCAAGGGAGCTCACAAACTTTGTAAAACA
>JAGGCT020000239.1:0-22127 GCA_017654935.2 Phymorhynchus buccinoides | reverse complement strand
AAATTAAAGGAGATGACTAAGAATGGGCCCTATGGTCTGGCACCACATGTTGTAGCTCGTGGTGGGTCCGAACGATCTGAGCGTGATGGTCGATTCTCAAACAGTCGATTTCTGATAGGGTGTCAATCGGAAAGACAGGGAAAGGCTTGGTTCCAGAGGCACACGAGACACACGCGCAGGCAAATGGAAATCTTAAAAACATTTATTCACACAATCATGCACACACAAATCATTGCAAACAAAATCTTGGCCGTGGCAAAAGATGCAAAAATCTAAGGACCTAAACTAATGTTTCCCACTAATATAACTAAAGAAAAACCAACCCTTTCCCCCTACTCCTCTACTACCCAACCTAAACCCTGGAATAGACCATCTTACACAACCAAAAGCCAAGAAGAAATGTAGCTTAAATTCCACCCGCTCGCACACATTCACACAACAGTTTTCCCTCACTCACTCCCCTAGTCGCAGACGGACGCTGGTTTTCATTTCTGGAGAGAGGCCCCAAGCAGCAAAGTTCTTTGGGGAGGTTCCGGCCAAAGGCTCCGCGGCAACAGCGGCACAGGAACAGGGTCAGGACAGGTCCAGTTCACGTCCGGTTCAGGTTCAGATGTAAAAGGCTGGAACAGGTGTTCATACGTAAGTTCAGTTCCCAGGCGGATATAGGAATAAGAGGAGCGAGGTTTGCATGTGATGGTGGAGGGGTGGTGAGAGAAGAGTTAAGTAAGATTCGACAGAACCAGCCGTGTGTAACACCAAAAGAATGAATACAACTTTGAATTATGAAATATTTTAAATTAGATTGTTTTGGAACGACTGGCCTGCCACAGAAGAGTGGATAGATAAAGGTACATACAAGTATACACACTAATACTCTCTCACCAAAAATACATTACATTACAAGTGACTCGGTAAGATGAAAAAAAAATAGTTCAAGTTTACATTTAAATTACTGTTTCCCGAGTCAAAAATTATCCTCTTTTTCCTACTTTCGAAAAAGACATCGGAATACTAAAATTGAACAAACAACAAAATATATCAAATTGAGCCCCGTTCTCTCTTTCACAACACACTGTACGCTCCCTTGGCGACGATTCGGCGGACAGAGGGAAAAATGAGAACCAAGAAAGAAAAAGTTAAGAAAAACAAACGGGTTACCTCCCTTGTGTTGGCTCAGCTGGGGCCAAGAGAAGAACAGGCTATGTACAGACAACCTATAATTATGAAAACTTTAGTTCCCAAAGCGCGGGATAGCGTTTGAACAATTATTTACATCGAAAATTACAATGGCTATAATTATTATCGAAAGGAAACAGAGTCAACCGAAACTTCGTACTATAAAGGAAAACATGAAAACATAGCTATAATACGTAAGCCTACTCACGCGAAAATACAGAAACCCAGCTCAAATTGAAACATAAAACCCGTTTTCTAGTTTCGATACGACGTGCTACACACCTCATTCGTCCATGAAGACTAGCCCGTGAAATGGGGTGGGAAGGGTCCCGTGGTTGCGCCCTCAGTCTCAGCTGTTCAGCTCCTCGGCTCAGCTCTCTGCTCAGCCTCACCCACCCAGCGCTCCCACAATTCTCTGGCGTTGTGGCTTTTCTTCTCTTCTTTCTTCTTCTCGTTTCTTCTCTTCTTTCTTCTTCTCGTTTCCTCTCTTCTCTCTTCTTCTCGTTTCTTCTCTTCTCTTCTCTTCTTTGCTCATCGATGAGCACCCGGCAAGCTGGGGTCGATCCCACCACAATGTCCAACGAAGGAGGTGTGGCTGCTTCCGTCTTGGCGAGCGAACGCCCTCGAGTTCCAAACGGCAAATGCGCCGGTTTGGAGTTGAATCGCTGCCTTTTCGATTTCTTGACTATGATTCAAAATTGTAGAGAAAATTAAAGTAAAACACGTCTTGCCTGTTGCACTCGGAAAGCGAGACACGTGGGGAAAGCACAAATTTCATGTTGCACGGCTTGTTGAGTCATGGCCTTGACAGAACTCGGGTAGCAAAATCAATTAAACGGGTGCCTGCTGTAATAGAGAAGGGCTGATAACTTCGTCTCATGCTGAAGTTTTTGGCTCCCCTTCTTGAGCCGTGACACACCTCCCCCCTAAAGCGACGCAGTCAGGAGGAATGTGTCGCCTTTACCCACGTGCAATCAGTCTGGTCTGGAAATGCAGTTGCAGCCATTTGCCACAACCTTCTCTCTCACAGCATTCAATCTTTGGGGTTCCTGCTGAGATAGTCGGCCCCAATATTGTCGGCTCCAGCAATACTCCTGAACTCGTAAGAGTGGGACTGGAGTTCCATGGCCCATCCCATCAGTCGTCGACTGACTGGGCGAATCTTGTCCAGGTAGTGAAGGGGATGATGGTCTGACTCTAGGATGAACTGGCGTCCATAGAGATAGGGGTAAAACCTGCGGATTCCCCAGACCACAGCGTAGCACTCTTGCTCAATTGTGTGGTAGCGCTTCTCAGTGTCATTCAGCTTTTTGCTAGCATATGCATATGCTCAGTATGGGAGTACTGCGCCCAGTCCATCTCCGTGATCTTGCATGAGTACGGCGCCACAAGCCTACGCCTACATCCGATGCATCTGTTCGTAGCACATAGCTCCGAGCATCATCCGGACTAGCAGGAGGATGGGTCTCTCTTGCACAGTTCCTGTTGTAACTTGTCAAATGACCTCTGACATTCCTCGTTCCACCGCACCCTGTCTGGCTCCCTGCCTTTTGTTTTGTCTGTGAGTGGCTTGGCTACTTCAGCGTAGTTTGGAATAAATTTCCGGTAGTAGCCTGTTAGACCCAAGTAAGCTCGTAGCTGTTTCTTTGTGGTTGGCACCTCTGCACACTTGATCTTCTTGACCTTGTCCTCTTCCATCTTGAGCTTTCCTCCTCCCACAACATGACCGAGGAATGATGTTTCCTGATACCCAAAGAAACACTTGGTAGGTCGGGCGGACATGTTCACTTCTCTCAGCCGGAGAAGAAAGGCTCTCAATGTTGCTATGTGACTTTCCCAGTCAAGACTCGCAATGAGACGTCATCCATGAAGTTGTGTATATCCTTCTTGTCTAAGGGTTGTATTACACGCCTCATGACCCTGCTGAATACAGCCCCTGCCGTCTTTAGTCCAAAGGGCATTACCCGCCATTCAAATTGGCCTTCCGGCGTGGTGAAGGCCGTGTATTGCTTGTGTTGCGGGTTCATGGGTATTTGCCAATATCCTTTTGCTAAGTCAAGCTTTGTCAAATACCTGGCCTGCCCCAGTTGCGCAAACAACTGCTCCATGTTGGGGAGTGGCTCTGCATCAAATTTCAATACTTTGTTAAGTTGACGATAATCGACACAGAACCTAATTTTCCCATCTTTTTTCTTGACCAGAACGATGGGTGCAGAATACGGTGACGCAGCTCTCTCAATGACGCCCATTTTGAGCATGTCTTGAACTTCAGATTGAATCTGCTCTTTTTGTGAATGGGGGAGGGGGTACTGCTTGACTCGGACTGGCTGCGAATCTGTCAGCTCCAATTTGCACTCTCCAACACGAGCATGCAAAGGTACATCACTCAGGACATCTTTCATCTCCTTGCAGAGCTGTTCCATTTCTTGCTTTTGCTCTTTGTTCAGGTGCTCTGAGAGGTTGACATCCTTCCATGTTTCTGTTGCTGTCAACGGTATGGCTGGTATGTTGAACTCGTACTCTCCTGGGTCTTCGTTGTCCTCTTCTATTACCACGGGACCAACCAAAGCAGAGCACTGTTCTCGCCTGAGATACTTCTTGAGCAAATTGGCGTGGTAAAGGCGCTCTTTGCCTCGAATCCGGATCCTGTAGTCACATTTGCCGACCCTTTCCGTCACTTCATAAGGTCCCTGCCATGCCATTTGCAGCTTGTTATGTTTCTCAGGTATCAGGAGCAACACTTCATCACCAGGATTGAATTGCTTGTCCCGTGATTTGCAGTCGTAATACCTTTTGTACCTCCTGCCAGCCATCTCCACATGGTGTTGTGCCAGTCTGCAGGTGTCTGCTATCTTGTTTCGCAGTTCCACGACATGCGCAGCTTCAGTTCTCTGTGCTCCCCCTTCAGCTTCAGCCGTCCACAACTCTTTCAAAATGGACATGGGTCCACGTACGGTCCTACCATACAGTAGTTCGAAGGGAGATAATCTGCTTGATTCCTGCGGCACTTCTCTATAGGCAAACAGCACAGCAGTCACAAATTGATCCCATTCTTTTGGCTTCTCTATGCAGAGGCGCTTGATCATTTGCTTTAGAGTAGCGTTGAATCTTTCAACAAGACCATTCGCCTGGGCATGATAGGGGCTGGTCACCAAACCCTTCAGCTTTAGGAATGCATTGACCTCTTTCATGTACTGCGATGTGAACTGTGTGCCATTGTCGGTGACTATTTCCTTGGGGATTCCTACTCTGGTCCAAATGTCCCATAGAGCGTGGGCTATGGTCTCTGAATCTATCCCTTTCAATGGTACAGCCTCCGGGTATCTTGTGGCATAGTCTACGAGTACCAGCAGGTATCTGTGCCCTTTCCTGCTGGCTGGTTTGATTGGTCCCACTATGTCCACAGCAACTTTCTCGAAAGGAGTTCCGACCAAAGGGACTACACCTAAGGGCACTCTGGTGTTCTTCCCTTTTGGAGTGGTCCTCTGGCATATATCGCAGGATTGGCAGTACTTTTTTGCGTCTTTATTGATGCCAGGCCAATGGAACGTTTGTCTGATTCGCTCTAAAGTTTTCTTTGTTCCTAGGTGTCCAGCTAAGGGGCTACTGTGTCCAGTCTGTAGCACAACAAGCCGCAACTTCTTGGGAACGACCACTTGCTTCGCATGCACCTTGTCTTTCTCATACACTCGATACAGAACACCCTTGTCGACGCTATATTGTCCTGGAAATCTACCTGCCTGTCCCGTCTGTGCGAGTTTCCTAGGACCAGCAAGTGTGGGGTCGTTTTGCTGCAGATCCACCAACTTGTCCTTGGTAATCTGTGAGGCTAACTCTTCCCCAACTGGTTTCAATGTAGGGCGTAGCACCTTCCTCTGCTGGCTTGCCGCTCTTGTAGTGACAGCCCCAACCGTTTCCCGCGGAAGTTTGGTTGACAATTCGCACGTTGTACCATTTTCAAACTCTATTTTGTTCCCCAAGAGAAGGGAGTTGATAGGTCGGTCCAACAGCACAGCCCAGACTTTTCCTTCGAAGTAGGGAGTGTACAGCTGTATGAGAGCCGTTTCCCGCTCTACTTTCATCTCTCCTTCCGCAGCAGTGACTTCACATTTCGGCCCATGGACGGCGTCCCCTGGGACAAGACTTTTATCCACAAATACAGTCGTTGCACCAGTATCTCTCACTGTCTCTGTGACCTCTCCATTGACACGCGACAAAAACATGGGGCACACGGGGTTGTTGAAACATGTGCTCAATCTTTGTATTGTCGCTCTCTTCGGTTCTCCGCCGCGGTCCCTTTTCCAGGCTGGACAGTCCCTCTTTATATGCCCTACCAGACCACAGTAATAACACTGTATATCTTTGCTTTTGCCTCCGCTGGGTGTCCAAGCCTTCGGACTGCGAGCGCCTTCAAATCCACCACCCGGCGTCGGGGGTCGTGGTTGCCTAAGTACCGTCGTGGGGGTCCTCTGATGTTGCGCAGGCACGTGGCCCATCCTTGCCAGAGCCTGGGAACGATAATTGTTCTCTCTTAATCCAAACGTCTATTTGAAAAGAGGCCCTACACTTTTACCGGCCCTCCTTGCTTCGGCGTAGTTTTCTGCTGCCTCTACAGCAGCAAGGAAGTTCTTGGGTTTCTGACTCCTGACATATACCACAAGTTCCTCTGATGCTGTACTCTCCAGTTGCTCCCAGAGAATCATGTCACTTAACTCCATGCCGGAAAGAGTTGTCCAGTGATTCAGACCTCTAATCAGCCGCTGCCCAAACTGTACAAAAGGTTCATCAGGCTGCTTCCTCATCTCCCGAAATGTCTTTCTGTAAGCATCAGCACCCAACTTGAAGCGCTTGAGTAACGCGTTTTCAACTCCTGGTAGGTACTTGTAGAGGGCATGTCGTTGAAGGCCTCGTGAGCTTTACCCGTCAGTGAGCTTGAAAGGTACAGTACTCTATCTGAATCCGACATGTTATATTTGTCCGCAATGGAATCGAAATGAGCCAGGAAATCCTCCACGTCGTCCTGAGGCTGCAATTCTGGAAATTTCAAATTCGGGTAAGGGAGGCGGGGAAGGTGAGTAGCTGGCTCTCTGCTGAACTGTGTGCGCTCCAGTAGAACTTGCCAACGTTGCTGATCAGCCTCACGTTCTTCCTGTTCCCTCATCCTTTCTTCATCTCGGAGGCGTTCTTGCTCGTCTTTCTCCTCTTTCCTAATTCTTTCTCTTTCTTCCTTTTCCTCACGGCGGAGGCTCTCTTTTTCTTCCTTCTTGTCTTTTCTAATTCTTTCCTTTCTTTCTTCTTGTGAAAACTCCTACAGGGGCGCTTTGGAGCGCTCATTGGCTGGTGTGATGACAACCATCTCCTCCTGAACGTGGCCAAGACCAAGGAGATGGTGGTCGTCTTACGCCGGAAACCACCAAAGCCGACTCCACTGGTCATCAAAGAGGAGGAGGTGGACTTGGTGGACCAGTACAAGTACCTGGGATCCATCACCGACAGCAAGCTGGACTGGTCCGCCAACTCCCAGGCCCTCCTCAAGAAGGGCAATCGGCGCCTCTTACTCCTGAGGAAGCTGAACAAGTTTGGGGTGTGCCAGAGACTGCTCAGTATGTTCTACGGAGCTACAGTAGAATCAGTCCTGACTTTCAACCTCCTCAGCCACTTCGGCAGCCTCAAGGAGCACGACAGAGCCAGGCTGACGAAGATCACCAAGACAACTGGCAGGCTGATTGGTGCTCCCCTTGCCAGCCTTCAGGATGTGTTTGAGAGGAGGGCAGCTAGGCGTCTGAGGGCCATCCAGGGTGACTCCAGTCACCCACTGCCGTGCGAGCTTCTACAGGCGCAGACTTCTGGCAGGTCAGGCAGGCTGATCAGTTTCAGCGCACGTACTGACAGACTGAGGCGGTCATACCTGCCGACAGTAGTGCGCCTCTTAAACAGGACATGATCGGCCTGCATCCTCACCTTCGAACAGAAAAAATGGCAGCAATGTGTGTGGGTGTGAGTGGGTGGGTGGTCGGATGTGTGTGTGAGTACATGTGCTGCTTGGTTTGTTGTGTGTGTGTGTGTGTGTGTGTGTGTGTGTGTGTGTGTGTGTGTGTGTGTGTGTGTGTGTGTGTGTGTGTGGTGTGTGTGTGTGTGTGTGGTTTAAAAGGAAATGATTTTTCTTATGAGTTATGTGATATATATTTCTTGTGATATGATACTGTCTTCTGTTGTTGTGATTTGCTCATGTGATATTATTGAGTAATTTAGTAGTGTGGTTGTGTGTGTGTGGGGTGGGGGTGGGTGTGGGGGGGTGTGTGTGTGTGTGTGTGTGTGCGTGGTGTGTGGGTGCAGTGTGCGTGTGCGTGTGCGTGTGCGTGTGTGTGGGTGTGTGTGTGTTGCGCGCGTGCATGTGGGTGTGTCTGTTTGGGTGGGTGAGAGAGAGAGATGAGAGGGGGACCGGTTGGGTGGTAAGGAACTAGAGGGAGAGTAGACGGGGGTTGAGACGGGTAACTGTGTTGCTTTGTTGATTTTTAGCATACATTATTATAATATGATCTAGCATTTTATGATGTCTCTGTTTCTTTGCTATTGCTATTACATATTATATTGATTGTTCATCCTTTTTCTTTCATGTTTTCTAGACTTATGTGTATTATCCTATATTTTAAACAAATGATGGTTTAAGCTTTGTGTGGCATGTTGTCATGTTGTGTGTCAGTGTCTGGGGGAAATGAAGAAGAGAGGGGGGAAAGGGGTAAGCGAGATTGACGGAGTAGAGGGAGCGTAGAGAGATGGAAGAGAGTGCAGAGAGATAGGAGGGAGAGGGTAGAGAGAGAGAGAGCAGGGAGAGAGAGAGAGAGAGAGCAGAGAGAGCAGAGAGAGAGAGAGAGCTTCAGAGAGAGAAAGATACTAGGGTGAATGTGTGCTTGCTAGACTGAGTGTAAAAGGGCAATAGGGGACTGAAATGATGGTTTATCTATGTGTGTCTGGAATGGTAATGATGTCTGTAATTGTGACTTAATGAGAGAGAAGAGGGGGGAGAGAGCCATGGAGATTGGAGGACGGAGGGAGGTGATTCCAGAGAGAGAGAGAGGAAGAGTGATAATAGATGATAGAGATGTAAGAGAGAGAAGTAGATAGTGCTGACTCTTACTGCGCTGATGTGACTAATCGTGTGATGTGGCTTGTTGAGCATACCTTTTATCATTGTTCTAGTATTCAGTATGTGGTTTTTATAATCTAAACTTTGTTTTTGTGTATTATGCTTGGGATATTATTCATTTAAATTTTGTTTTTATGCATATTGTCCAATTATTTGTTGTTTAAGCTTGTGTGGTGGTGTGTGTGATGTGAGGAGTGAGAGAGGGGGGGGGAGGGAGAGACATTGGAGGGAAGGGGGAGGAGGACAGAGAGAGAGAGAGGGAGAGAGACGAGAGAGAAGAGGAGAGAGAGAGAGAGAGGAAAAGATCGAGAGAGAGGGAGAGAGACAGCCAGGTGGTGAATGTGTTGTTGACTTTAGCATACATTATTTTACATTGTTCTAGTATTCAGGGCATTGTCTTTTATAACCTAAACCCTTTGTTTTTATGTACCCCCCTATTATAAATCTTTGTTTGTTGTCCTATTATTTTACTTTTATACAAATTGTTTGTTTAGCTCTGTGTGTGTGTGTTGTGTGTTTTGTGTGTGTCGTGTGTGTGTGTGTGTGTGTTATGTGTGTGTGTGTGTGTGCTATTTCGTATTGTAGATGTAAGTGTGTCTGTGTTGTGTGTGCTGTGTGTGTGCTATGATTTGTATTGTAATTCTAATTATGATGACGTCTTGATTCGCCTGTGTATTGTCTTATCTGTCTATGCCTTGTATATGTGTTTTGTATGTGCATGCAGGACAAAGAATTTTTCTTTATGTTTGTAAAGACAATAAATATTTTGATCGATTGATTTGATTGTTGATTGATTGATTTCATCGTCCTCCTTATTCTTTCTAAGTGGACCAGAAAGACATCATGTCTTCCTGGGCGGAAACACTTGACATAGGCGGTCCCTATGTGAAGACGGTGTAACATTCGGTGTTACCATCCCAGAAGCGGCCCTCTGTTGCTGCCTCTTCTAACTTGTTTTGGAGCCATTCTGGTGAACGTGGCTTTCGCGAAGCAGCCAACGGAGTCGATGCTGTTCCCGCACTAGTATAAGTCACGGTTGTGGTCGTAGAAGTAACATTCGGTACATAATCTGTTTGCTTAATCGCACTTCGAGTGACTGGTCCGTCTTTAGAAGCCATGTCTTACAGAATATCTTGATCTTATAGCTAAGGCGATATTTTAACCCTTATTCCGAAAAATAATCACCGAAACGTGCAAGACCACACTACCACACTTAATCTAAACTTCCCATTAAACTAATTAGCTACGGTCGACCAGGTGCCTCCAGAAAATCCACCCTGTCGCCAACGAGAAATTCTCTGAAATTATCAAAGAAATTTCCCACGGAATCACTCCCGGACAGGCCCCATTGTGTCACGTTCTAGGGGATAGAAGAGACACAGGCGACAGGGAAAGGCTTGGTTCCAGAGGCACACGAGACACACGCGCAGGCAAATGGAAATCTTAAAAACATTTATTCACACAATCATGCACACACAAATCATTGCAAACAAAATCTTGGCCGTGGCAAAAGATGCAAAAATCTAAGGACCTAAACTAATGTTTCCCACTAATATAATTAAAGAAAAACCAACCCTTTCCCCCTACTCCTCTACTACCCAACCTAAACCCTGGAATAGACCATCTTACACAACCAAAAGCCAAGAAGAAATGTAGCTTAAATTCCACCCGCTCGCACACATTCACACAACAGTTTTCCCTCACTCCCCTAGTCGCAGAAGGATGCTGGTTTTCACTCCTGGAGAGAGGCCCAGAGCAGCGAAGTTCTTTGGGGAGGTTCCGGCCAAAGGCTCCGCGGCAACAGCGGCACAGGAACAGGGTCAGGACAGGTCCGGTTCACGTCCGGTTCAGGTTCAGATGTAAAAGGCTGGAACAAGTGTTCACACGTAAGTCCAGTTCCCAGGCCGGAGATAGGAATAAGAGGAGCAAGGTTTGCACGTGATGGTGGAGGGGTGGTGAGAGAAGAGGAAAGTAAAATTTGACAGAACCAGCCGTGTGCAACACCAAAAGAATGAATACAACTTTGAATGATAAAATACTTTGAATGAGATTGTTTTGGAACGACTGGCCTGCCACAGAAGAGTGGATAGATAAAGGTACATACAAGTATACACACTAATACTCTCTCACCAAAAATACATTACATTACAAGTGACTCGGGTAAATGAAAATAGTTCAAGTTTACATTTAAATTACTGTTTCCCGAGTCAAAAATCATCATCCTCTTTTTCCTACTTCGAAAAAGACACGGAATACGAAAACAATTGAACAAACAACAAAATATATCAAATTGAGCCCCGTTCTCTCTTTCACAACACACTGTACTCCCTTGGCGACGATTCGGCGGACAGAGGGAAAAATGAGAACCAAGAAAGAAAAAGTTAAGAAAAACAAACGGGTTACCTCCCTTGTGTTGGCTCAGCTGGGCCAAGAGAAGAACAGGCTATGTACAGACAACCTATAATTATGAAAACTTTAGTTCCCAAAGCGCGGGATAGCGTTTGAACAATTATTTACATCGAAAATTACAATGGCTATAGTTATTATCGAAAGGAAACAGAGTCAACCGAAACTTCGTACTATAAAGGAAAACATGAAAACATAGCTATAATACGTAAGCCTACTCACGCGAAAATACAGAAACCTAGCTCAAATTGAAACATAAAACCCGTTTTCTAATTTCGATACGACGTGCTACACACCTCATTCGTCCATGAAGACTAGCCCGTGAAATGGGGTGGGAAGGGTCCCGTGGTTGCGCCCTCAGTCTCAGCTGTTCAGCTCCTCAGCTCAGCTCTCTGCTCAGCCTCACCCACCCAGCGGTCCCACAATTCTCTGGCGTTGTGGCTTTTCTTCTCTTCTTTCTTCTTCTCGTTTCCTCTCTTCTCTCTTCTTCTCGTTTCTTCTCTTCTCTTCTTTGCTCATCGATGAGCACCCGGCAAGCTGGGGTCGATCCCACCACAATGTCCAACGAAGGAGGTGTGGCTGCTTCCGTCTTGGCGAGCGAACGCCCTCGAGTTCCAAACGGCAAATGCGCCGGTTTGGAGTTGAACCGCTGCCTTTTCGATTTCTTGACTATGATTCAAAATTGTAGAGAAAATTAAAATAAAACACGTCTTGCCTGTTGCACTCGCAAAGCGAGACACGTGGGGAAAGCACAAATTTCATGTTGCACGGCTTGTTGAGTCATGGCCTTGACAGAACTCGGGTAGCAAAATCAATTAAACGGGTGCCTGCTGTAATAGAGAAGGGCTGATAACTCCGTCTCATGCTAAAGTTTTTGACTCCCCTTCTTGAGCCGTGAAGAAGCTATTAAAAGGGCCAAAGTCGCTTTGGCTGCTGAAACAAAACTCAAAGAAGAAAGAAGGCCAGCTCCCCATCTACCACCCAATTCGGCATGGAGGACAGAGGAGAGAGGCCCTCTCAAACCTTCGCAGGCTGATAGTTATGCGGAAAAAGTAAAAACCACAGTGAGTCAGGAAATCGAGGAGGGTCAAAGCCAGAACCCCCTCGATAGCTCTGACAACGCAACCCCTGACAAAAACACAAATAGATACAAGAGAAGGAAATATTCAAGACGTACCAGACTAAATAGTAATAGAACAAAACCTCTAAAAGCAAAAGCCAACCTGTTAATTGAACAGAACAAAAATGCATCAGAAAGGAACATTGAAGCACTTGTGGCGGATCAAATACAGAAACAAACTGAGACAATGATGACTCGTATGATGGTACACATGGACAAACTCATGACTGACTACCAAGACAAAATGACCAAAAGACTTAAGCTGGATCCGCCGCAAGAGGCCAACACATCAGCTGCTTCCATAGACCTGAATCTACAATTAATAGAACAACAGTCCACTAATAAACCTCCAGGAGAAGAGTTTATAACTAAGGTTTTGATCTCCCTAGCAAAAGCCAGAACCAGTAATAGACCAAAACTACTCTTGGAGGGACTAGTAGCTCTCCTCCCACCATGTGATCAAGCTCCTATTCACACCGCACAAGGCAGTAATCTCTATCGTTTAGCTCAACTGGTTTGCAAACCGGCAGAAGCCTCTAGACACCGTTCCAGATTTGTGTCACAGAAACTTTCTTAGGAATCAACTTTCTTAGGAAAGTTTCTCCTCAGAATTATTCTAACTAAAATCTCCCTAAGCTTTCCTGTCTTCTTCTACAAATATTCTTCAGTGGAACTGCAGAGCAGTTGTTCCATCCAATATCGATTTTCAATTACAAATGTTTTTTGGCCAACAAATCCAACTAAATACCATATTCTTTGTCTCCAAATCACTAAATTGTACAAACAAACGCCTGCCTAGGAATAGATGGCTTTTGTTAGTCCCCCATCATTACCCATAGTAACTTACCTACGGTGGGATAAAAACTGCAACATAGGTAAGAAACCCAAGGTACGATGATAATAAAGTAATTGCTCCCATTCCAAATTATTGGACCCAATCCAGTCGGTATTCCAATACCATACAAATTATTTTAATGATTGGACAAGCCTTGTAACATTTTAAAATGTATCGTACTATCCACAGGGTTATGTTACACGGCACCCACTACAAATTGGCGCTTAATTCATTGTCACCTCTCCTGCTCCTGGGGCTGGGTGCGAAACCCGACTTTTAACGCTCACCACATAAAACTGGCGAGCGTAACTGCACAAGAAATGAAGCGGTCAAAAACAAATGGATGAAATTAATGAATCGAAACCTAATTTTAATGAAGGATGGAACTAAGTACAAGGTACCCTGACATACAAAATAATAAAGCTACAGGCGGTTGATTTAACTCTAATAAGGTCCAAACTAAACAAACCAAGGGAGGGATTTGTGCCCTCTAAGGGACCATTTGGGCTCAGATCATAAGCCCATCGCGAAAGATGGATTGAGTTTTAAAATACATAGATGAGTAAGAAGAACCGCACAATGAGAAAATTCTTGTACTCCCCTGACACACCTTTCCTAATCTTTCCTTTTACCTCATACCTCTCCACCCCTCTCGCCCTGATACACTTGCTCATTTGTTTTAGGAAAACACACGCCAGAGGAAGTAGAACCCCAGAATATAGAACAGATTATAATAAAAATATTCATTCCCAAATTGTATCTCCTTTTCCCTCTTGCCATACCCAAGCTTTAGTAAACCTTAGTACTTCCTCCCCAAATAACAGAAAACCACCCTCCGGTGCCCTGAGTATTCGTTGCTGAATGCTTAAAAAAGACAAAAAATAAGGAAAGTAATATGTGAGACAAATATCCTACAGAAAATAGCCTCCCCCAGAAAAAATTAAGCATAGTAAAACAACTAGGAGTCTTCTCCCTCATCTGACCCCCCCCTCGCTACGTCCAAACATGGCGTATGTTTAAAGACATAGGGAAAGCCTGGAATTGAGCGCTAAAAGTAAAACATGTGGCTTTTTAGAAAGACAAGACTACTGTTAACAAAGTCTACAAAATCAACATTGCAACAGCTAATGTGTTGGCTGAACTTTTGGAAGGGCCAGCAGGTAAGACCACTGCTTGCCAAAGAAGAACAAATTATTTTTTTGGGAGACTAGCTATTCCTATCATTTGAGAAATCCACAAATACCAATCCAATAAATGCACCAATTACACTTACCGAGTGCTTAAGCCCTTCATAGTATTAAAAAAGTCAATAAAGCAACAGGAGGTGATATCATTCCATAGAATAAATAAAACAGTACCCCTACATTACTTACAAATCTTACATGGATCTACGTCAGATGTTAGGAGAGGGGGGAGATTCCAACACGTTGGAAAGAGGCTCAAAGTGATACGGGATCCCAAACCGGAAAAACCGAAGAGGGATCCAAAAGTTACCGGCCTATCTCCCTCACCATCATCGGGTAAAGGTACCAGGCCGGTTCCGAAAACATCGATCCTGCATGGAAAAGTAGCTAAATTAACCTCCCTGTCAAAAAAGGCTTTAACGCCGAAAAATAATCTTGTCAACTTCTGTGAATTAAAGAGCATAGGACACAGTCGGCAGGCGAGTTACTTCAAAAAACATAGCAAGCTCGGTTAGGGCAACCCGTTCAATTGATTAAAACCTTTTAGAAAATAGAAAAATGAGAGTGAATGTGGGACAGTCTCTGCTGAAGTTCACACTGTAGACATGGGGCGGTTCCAAGGAAGTATGATAGCACCACACATATAAATCATGCTCTATGATATTCAAGCGAGCCATTGGGAGGGACGAGGTGACTCCAGTAGGCAGACATCGCTATATGGACCACCCCAAATCGAAAAATTACTTACAAAATTAAAAGATCCTCAGACTCACATAACAGCCAATCGGCAACGTACCTACGGATAACGGATTTTCGACTGTCCCAAGATAAATGTGAATTTAGGGGCTTCAAACAAAAAAAACATAAACGAGTAACAATTGACATTTAGGCACTGTAAAAAAAAACCAGTGCAAAAAGTTACCATCTGTTAGTCATCTCACTCCAACGTGAACGGACACCAAACATCGTAACATACAGCAAAAAAGGGCTTCCCAAGCTTAAATGTCATAAAAGTGGTCTCTAAAGAAAGATGGTCCAAGATCCGAAATCTGTGAATTGGTTAGGGAACTGGTGCGCAAGCGGTGACTACGGAATGGAGGCCTTTCACTCTTTGTCCAAAGACCAGTTTCAGAAACTACAAGCCATAGAAAACTAAGGCATTGAAGTAGTTGCCTCTTGTTCCCGTGGAGTTTGTGCTCCGTGTATATCGTGTAACGCATGTCTCTCCCCCCCGTGTGTTAACCAGAACTGTTGGGTGTTACAGGGCGCATTGCGGTTGCGCTTCTCTTTCGTTTCTTGCCTTTTTTGCAGAGAGAACTTAATGAAGGTAAACTGTGTGCCAACTTTTTAGTTACGATGGTACGCAGCCAAACGGGAGACAGAGAGAGGGGGGGAGACATATAAAGAATTCAGAATGAATATGATGGATCCCTTTTTGAATTACGATACCAAAAATAAAAGAAATCCTACTGCAAGTGAAAGGAACACAAATATTATTCATTACTCTGCAAACTTATTTGAAGAAGCTAATTTGGAATTAGAACATGTCTCTCTCCACCCTACAGTAAATTTTCCATCATGGGAAAGAGAAGAAATACAATATTAATATGATACAACTCTAAATAATAATTTTTCAAAAGAAGAGGTAAATTTAATAAGTATAGCAGCAAATAAACAAATTGAAGAATCAAAGTCGTTTTTACAAATTTACACAGACGGTTCGAAAATCGACCATAAAGTAGGATGTTCATTTACTATTCCTACACTACAAATAACAAAATCGTTTCAATTAAGTGACTACCTCTCGATCTTTAAAAAAAATAAGTATTTTCAAAAAAATCTTGTTTCTGAGAATACCAATACCAAAATTTATTTGGAATTGTATTAACCAACTAACCAACTAACATGTCAACAATATATCAAATGTCAGTAAAGAGCTATCTCCAGAAAAAACTCAATGTACATTTAAGTGAAGTTGCCCAGTCAACAGTACCCAACGATAAATCTCATTTAAACGATTTACACCCCCTTAACCAATTATGTGACTCAAAAAACATAACTTCCGAACTTAATATCCCATTAATGTCAGTTTATGAAGTTTACACCGCTCTTTCCAACTTAAAGCAAACATGATCCCGTGCTCTGGATGAAATCGATGGGAACATTCTTAAAATTGCTGCCCCTATCATTTCCGAAACCCTCGATTTATGTTTATAATCTTTGCACAAGTAAAAAATCAGTTTCCCAAAGCTTTCAAAGTAGCCAAAATAATACCAATTTATAAATCAGGTGACCCGAAAAAACCCTTCAAAACTATCGACCTATATCTCTTCTATTTACCTTCTCATAACAACCATTTGAAGGACCACTTTAGAAAACACATCCTTGCTCATTTAGAGCGATTTAATTTTGGTCCATCCTAATCAATCCAGTTTTAGGAAACAGCCATTCCTGCCATTCCGCACTTACAAAATGTAATCGATAAATGGCTATCCAATATAAACAATAACTTAATTACTGGTGTCCTTTTTCATAAGACTTTGCTAAAGCTTTTGACGTGATTGAGAATGTGTTGCTCTTAAAAAAGCTAACATTATACAGCCTCTCTAGTAATACCATAGAATTCATGTCTTCATTCTTAGATGAAAGATAACAACTTGTTTTCACTAATGGTAAAACAATCCTCTCTCCTCCCCTTAAAATATGGAATTCCTCAAGGGTCAATCCTTGGCCCGATCCTCTTTTCAATTCATATTAATGATTTGAAATACTCTTGGTGGATGTACGTTTAAGATAGGAACTTTATTTTGTGTAGCAGTTTCTTCTTTCTTACATGTTTCTACACAAGACTCGACGTAACGTAATTCCATTGCATCTCGACTATCTTTAGAAAGCCATGGTAATTTGGATTGTCACGCACGCGTATGTTTGAAAGGTGCATGTTTGTCATATATTGTGCGAAACTATGGTACCCTACACTCCTCAGGATTTGAAATGATAAACCAGAAATACAGGAATTGATAAATCGCATGCAGAGAGAGGAGGAGATGAGAGAGAGAGAAGACGAGAGAGAGAGAGAGAGAGAGACGAGGAGAGAGAGAGAGAGAGAGAGAGAGAGAGGAGAGAGATGAGAGAGAGACGAGAGAGAGAGAGAGAGAGGGGATGGTGGATCACTAGAAACGCACAGGTTCTCGCCCCCATCTACAGAAAGGGAGGAGGAAAGGAAAACCACACTCACATTATGGGTCTGTTAGTGGCCAGAAACGGGACCACATGCAACAATCATCCACCTCTGCGCAGCTTTCAACGGAAATCACAATCAAGTGTTTATGCGCTCCGGCCACGTTTGACGCAGCAATTCCACTTACCATGGTCATACTGAGGCTGGGAAGACTCTGTGTGAAGAATACCTAAAACTTGACGTTGACATTGATGATGCAAGCATAACAGAGACAGGGCTGGGGATGAATGCATGGAGTCATTACTGTATGAAGTTCGGGATCAATCTGGCCAACCAGGAAGACAAAGGCTGAGTTTCTACCAATCGTTTTGGTCAGCGTTCCAGAGCTGGTTCCAAGCAAAGGAGAAGAGTGAGCCTTTTTATGCCTAGCTTCTAATCGGCTAAGAAAGAGCATATGCTCTGCAGGTGGGTCAGGGTCAAAGTGATGAAAAACTGGGTCACGCCTGGGGGAAATGAACGTTTGGTGCTTGAATAAAGACTGCAAAGCACAGGGGAAATGTCAACGTTAAGAAGGATGGTTTTCTTTTTCACTTTTTCTCACTTACTCTCTCTTTTCATTCTCTCATCTTGATGTGTGTGTAGTGTGTGTGTGTGTGTGGTGTGTGTGTGTGTGTGTGTGTGTGGTGTGTGTGTGTGTGTGTGGTGTGTGTGTGTGTGTGTGTGTGTGTGTGTGTTATCAGTTTAGCGTCCTTCCATAAAAGTGATTCAGACAAAATGATATTGTGATGTTGGTGTGGTGAGTGTGCATGTCGGTGTGTGCATGTGTGTGTGTGTGTGTAAGTATAAAGTAACATGGACCAATGATGCAGGCCTAATCATGACCGCCCCCCACCCCCACCCCACACACACATCATTAAAAATAAAAACAGTTAAACTTACACTTAAAGAATATAACCGAAGAAACAACAATGCTAAAGATAAATACTAAGTGAACTACTTAATAAACATCTACAAAGTGAATCAAGAATAGAATAATTGTTTCGCATACAGGGTAGATAGATTCAAGATTCAAGATTCTTTAGTCAGCCAATGCACCGTAATACAAAGGAAAATCGTTTTTGGTTTTGCACAAGACACAATCCAGCAACAACGAAAGCATGCGCATGGATGGACAACCAATATAAGAGATAAAAAAAAATTAAAATCAGATTACATAATCATATATCTCTCCCTCAGATTATCGATGGTGTCGATCCATCAGTAAAACCGTCAACACCCGAATTCTGGAAAGGTTCTCTTGCTTTTGGACAATGAATCAGTAAATGACTGACACTCAAGGATTCACCACACATACATTTAATGTTTTAAATTAATTCAAACGAAGTCTATTGGTTAAACTTTCAATCTCCATGGACGAGAAAATAACACGTGTATATAATGTTTTCCGGGTATTATCATTAGATTTGATACAGTTATTATAATATTGAACGTCTGAGTTCATCAATACAGTTTTGACATTTTCATGAGATGTTTTGTTTATGATTGAGAAACATTCTGTCAGATATAAAGGAACATTAATTGATACTGCTCGTTAGTATGTTGAGTGGTCTTTTTTGCACTTGAGTGAAAAATGGGGTTTAACGTCCTCTCAGCTGCAAGCAGCACATATGAGACGAAACCATCAAAAAAAAAAAACCAACCACAATCAACATCTGGTATTAACGTTTAACTACATTACCCCCCCCCCACCCACACAACACACACACAACACACTTGCTAAGTCTAATGAAAGACAGTGGTACAAAATTGGATTTGCACGTGGATATGTAGTTAGGATAACCAAGGCCCATTTGAAGATGAAGGTCGAGTTCACTGAGGCCGTAAAATGCTTCCGGCGGCTGGTAATCTAGCGTTTCAGCTCTAGTTCGTACAGGTTGCATAATACCATATTATTTATTTTTGCTCAAAAGCCGCTTGTGCCACACTTGTACCTGCCCTTAATTTATTGCAGTTCTACCTAAAGCTTAAGGTCAAGGTTCTACCCATGGAAAACAGCATTTTTCTCTTCAAATTACTAGGATGTTAGATCTCATCTGTCACAGATTTTTTATATTTGTGTGCATTGATCAGACAAGTACAATAATGCAGTATTAAGGAGAAACCTAAACGTTGTTACTTTCTAAATTAAGTAAACCCGATTACTTAATTTAGAAAGTAACAAACGTTCGTTTCCCTCTTAAGCTTAGTAAAAACTTCATCAAAGTAAGCACAGTGTGAACGAAGAGAGCGAAGCTGGTAATGTTTCCGTGGATCTGAAGCTGACTATAATATCTATCTAGAGCTTATCCACAAAAAGTAAGGATCACTTGCAAACTAATTCATAAACTTTCCAAATAAGAAAGCCAATGCGTTGAATTGGCCAACATTTAATTCAAGCTTTAGTGATAAACGATACACAATGCCTTCAAGTTCGAGCAATCGTTGGTCTGTACTTGATCAAATGGTTAGTATCGAAATGTGATTTCCCACAAGTCATTGAAAATCACACGACAGGGCATTTATGATGCTCCCAAAAGTTCAGTAATGGTGTATCGCCATGGCTGTTCTGGCACCTCGACGCAGCGAGTCCTCATGGAGTTGACCAGGGTGGTGAAGATCCCTCTGTCGGACAAGCACCTCCACTCAGCCTGCAGCATCTGGTAGGGTGCTGGGCATCTGGAGGGGGGTGGTTGCTCCCACTTTGCGATCCAGCCTCATCCCAGAGGTTCTCAATCGGGTTGAGATGGGGACTGCATGCTGGCCACTCCATTCTGTGACTCCAGACGCGCAGGAAGTCGTGACCACCCTGCCCTGTGGTGGCGAGCGTTGAATCCTGGTAGACAGCCGGCGTCCCCATCTGCTGCAGTGTAGGCACAGCAGCGGTCGAAGGATCTCATCCCGGTCTCGGAGGCCATTCAGGTTACCCCGTTTTTAAACATTTGGATCGAACAAGGTGGGTTCTGTGGTGAAGGCTGAAGGGGCCCCCCAGACCCATTACAGAACCTCACCAAAGGCCCACCTTTTGCTGGACAGTGGCGTCAATAAAGCGTTCCATGGGCGCCTCCAGGACCCCAGTCGGCCGGTCGTTTTGTGGTCAGGTGAAGCGTGATTCATCACGAACAGGACTGGGACATTGCGGAGTGTTGTACACCTCAACGTTGACCGTCTGCAGAAGGCGCGGCGTGCTGCCCTAGGCTGGATTAAGCGTGCAGTACAGCCGGCGACGAGCCGGAGGTTAAAAACCCATGAAGGCGGTTCCAGTCTGGTCTGCTGGATGATGTTGATGTAGTAGCCACCATCAGATGCCTTCGAATGAGCGGTAAGAGGCATGTTCTTGTCGCAGGGCTGTGTTCAATGAGACGATCTTCAGTGAGGTTTCTTGGTAGACCAGATCGCGCTTTCATGGACCCTCACAGTGGCTGTGAAGCGGTGAAATCAGTCTGACAATGACCGCGAGGACACCTGAAATCGCCTGGCCACTTTGCTTGGGAACACCATCTTGGAACATGCACAGCTCGTCCCCTATCCAACTCGCTCAATTTTCGTCGTGGCAGGCATTGTCAAATCAGGCCTAATATGGTGGTATGTTCTCTATAAGCCAAAGCAAAGAGACAGCATCTCCACATAAACAGCAGTGCTGCACGTGCAATGTTTTCATCTGGGCTTGTGCATGTGTTCATGCAGAAAGACGATCCAAAACCAAGGTCCTTTTGCAAGTTTCCGCTTTTTCTTTTTGCTGCCAAGCTCAGTAAATAGAGAATCACGTGCAAGTTTCCACTAACACAACATCGCCCCACTTACAGTGAACAAGAAATTCATAACAAAAAAAAAACAAAACCAAAATTTTTTTTTTGGCTGGACTGAGAAAAAAATACAGGGGCGGAACGGAGTTTCTTGCGCACGGTTTTCTCCTAGTGATCCTTAACTTTTGTGGTAGTGTATCTTGGTTTAAGACTCTTTTGTCCATGTCTTGAAACGAACATTAAACCAAAACAGTTTGTTAACTGTGTGTTTGATCTATGTTTCTAAAAAAAATAAAGAGTGCAGTTAGCTTTTTCTCTTATAGGGTAGGGGACAAGCAGAACCCAGCCAAGAGACAGCTGTCGCTCTAGGGAGTCTCATTGCCGGCACTGGATGGGTTCTTAAATACAAGGTAGAACTACTCGCACCTCACAAGAAGTTTTGTTTTTTTTCCCCCACCAAAAAAACAAAGGGCAGATTTTCTGCCTGTATATTAGTAAAAGGCTCCAAAAAACAAACCAGCACTCATGTAAATTAAAATGATAACACAATGTGAACAGAATGTCCAAAAAAAATATGAAAAAATAAGTGACACGACCATGAGGTCTGGCAACTGAAATAGTATCCAAAGGGATAAAAGAGATATGAAAAAAATATCAGTTTACTGCTGGCACCGTTCCTCCATCTACATGACAATTTTAAAGTGGGGTTGGGTGATTTCAATTATTTATGTATCTATCTATCTATTATTTTAACCAATAACGTTAAACGAAGGGACCTAGTGCGCTCAGATTTGCATGCCGTAGGTATGAGATATCTAGACAAAATCAAACATGAAGGTCATAGGTTGAAAGGTCAAGGTAATTGGAGCCGAAATGCTGCCGAACAACCTAGCCGCGATAACGGAGGTACCTAGCGACGCTGCAAGGTTTGCATGCGAGTAGGTACTAAATCCATATCTAAATCAAGTTATAAAAATGAAGGTCATAGTTAATGGTCAAGGTCACTGGCGCCGAAAATCAAGCGAGCACCTGACACGATAACAATTAACAGAGAGACCATAGCGCTCAAATGGCATGAGATAGTAAAGAATATATCAGCCAAATAGAAAATTCAGGTCATAGGTCAAAGGTCAAGGTAACTGATGTCAAAAAATGCGCCGAACACCTGGCACGATAAACGGGGGGACCTAGGATTGCTCACATTTTGCATGTTGATAGGTACTAAGGTATATAGACTAAGTCAAAAACAAAGCTCATAGGTCAAGGTCATTGTCGCCGAAAATGCGCCAAACACCT
>JAGGCT020002398.1:12500-33463 GCA_017654935.2 Phymorhynchus buccinoides | reverse complement strand
GTGGTTGTTTTTTCTTCTTCAATTCTTGTACGTTTATATTATACTTGGAAGAAGGAAAGCGCATCAGTCTACCTGATCCAGGCACACCTCTCTACATTCCTCCTCACCGGGAGTATGTTGGTGTTTACTACGATTTCTATGACCTCCCTTATTGAATCCTTCACTGGATCCACCAACATGGCATCCCATCTCTTCTACTCTCTTCGAGGGATTGTAACTTTAGAACATTATTATTTTTGTTATTTTACACAAGATTGTTACCATTTCTTTTTAATTAAGTGCTGGTTTGCTTTTATTGTGGACTTTCAATCTGGTGCAAAGAGGACAACCTTTCTCTTGTAGAAAGTCTTCTAGCTCAGTTTGAATGTTCACTGTGGACAAACTTTGCAGGCCGATATGCAGACTGAAGAGTCTTTCTCAAAGATGAAACAGCTGTCTTTGCATAGGCATTGTCTATCTCCCCCATTGGGAGAAAAAGTAAATCAGCACATTATTTTCTTTTATTCTTTTCAGAACACAGAATAAATTGTAAAGTTAAAATTAAAGTTATTCAGTTTCTTTCTTAGGCTCACAAACTTAAATATTGGACACAAAACAAGTTTTTTTCAAGCAAACTATATATATATATAAGAGGAAAGTTTAATGGTGTGGTTGTTTTTTCTTCTTCAATTCTTGTACGTTTATATATATATATATATATATATATATATATACACACACACACTCATAAGCACACACACAACACTTACTATATCGTTCATCAATGACCAAATGTTCGTAATTGTAAAGTGCTTTGAAATCCGCTGGACCCCCCCCCCCCCCTCATTATGTACAGCATAATCCGCCCCATCTAAAAATGTGCTCCACACTTCATTTATGTATGTACAAAGGATACCCAACCCACACCCTCTTTCTGGAATGTCTCTGGTACTCAGCGCCCTAGGAATCTGATAACGGCTCTCCTATTACAGCGCGCATTTTTGCATGTAGACCAACCGCTAGTATTCAAACTATGTCCGTGTACAAAGTTATGTCCCTTAGTGCTACTATAGTAATAGTTTCTCCTAAAGCGATCATGGAAAAGACAGGGCTTTTTTTTAAAAGATGTGTCGGACAAATATGCGGACCCGTGTACAGGTTCGGGAATTCCTGTCAGCAAATAGTGTGGACCCGTCCCCGGGGAATAGCACAACTGTCCGCACTATTGTCCGACCCGTTGTCTAAAGGAAAGTCCCATTAGGGCGCACAAACTGCGCACTATATGCTCCTCCTTGGCGCTAGTCAAGGGGGTCTCTCTCCCCAAAGTGATGGAAGCGGCCTTCTGGAGATCTCAGAACACCTTCCTTCACTTCTACCTCAGAGACGTAGCCACCAAACGATCCGATTACTCTTTCTCCATCAGGCGGATTGTTGTTGCCCAGACTCCGGTTTCTCTCTGATGTATGTTACCTTTTCATTTTTCTTTGGGATATCATGTTTCATGATCTACAGGGAAAATGTATTTACAGGTTTATTCGGAGCACCATTCCTCTTCTGGATTGGTTGCTCTACTGTTTCTATGTGTACATCATTATTGTACCCTTGGGTGCTGTTTCACTTTTAGCATCACCCTCCTCCTCTATGGAAATCTGCTAATGTTTTGAGTGTTGGTCAGTGTGCTTGGAATAGATTGGTAGATTTTTTTAAATTAATCTTACTATCTATTCTAACTAAATATATTTACTTACCAACACTCAAAACAACTTAAGCGTCCCTCCCTTCCTCCCTCCTGATGCTGGGTGGAAAAAACAGGATGACTTTGACCGATCAAATGACCGCGCCCCCGGATGTAGGGGGATAACTCTCGCTTCCGGATGACAACAGTAGCGGCCCTTTGCTACTTTCGTTGTTATATATGCTATGGTATGGATTCCAAATTGGTCCAAAAATATGCTAATTGTTTTGCGTGTTGGTAAGTATTTAGTTAGAATAGATAGTAGAGTAAGAGTAATAAAAAAAAAAATACCATTTTGTGTTAAATGAATTCAAACGAAGTCTATGGATTAGACTATCAATCACCCTGGACAAAAAAGTAACACGTTTGTGTGATATTTTCTCATGGTTTCTATTATTAGATTTAATACAGTTATTATAATAGTGAACGTCTGAGTTCATCAATTCACTACTGACGACACTATTCTTTTAGTCGCGGAGTCAGCATGAGTGAGGTCCTCCTCCGAGGGCGCCACCACAACCGTCCACCGACAGCTCCCCAGGACACACTGATCCCCATGATTTTGACCCGAACGCACCAAGGCATAGACGGGATTGGAAACCGAAACTGAGGTCAACATGAGAGCAGGGCATGCAAAGCCACATAATTTGAGACATTTTGAAAATGTTATGATTGATGGAAAATGAGGCCGATAATAACGATGATGATGATGATGCTATGGAGTTCCATATCGGTCTGAGACTGCATGGCAGGGCTGTATTCTACACTTCCTTTCATAATGATATCCCGGCGTTAACCAGGCCCGAGAACTACAGACACCTGCAGTGTTGGTCTTGCAATTAGAGCAACACTCTCAGAATCGCAACCGTTAAGCGGATGAAACTCGACTGTGTGGTTTCAGTCTTCCCATTGAGCCCACAGCCATTCACTCTGGGTAGGAGTCGGTCCAGGACCAAAACAAACCTCGCCTCTGATGGGATTCGAACCCAAGACCTCCCAGCCAGTAGTCCGCGATGCTAAACACTACACCACGGCGGCTGGTCAAAGATAGTTTTTGATTGCTCCCATAATTTAATGGGAGAAAATGTGTGTTTTTTAAGTGATGTTGCTTTTATTTAGTTTTGTATCTCTTAGAAGATCGGAGAAAAACGAATAAATAGATTTTGTGGATTGAATATACTATGCACGTTTTCCAAAATCCTTTTGAGATTTTAAACATACCTCTTCTAGGCCAAAATTGTTTTGTGAAAAACTTTTCAAAACATATTTTGAAGCAGAAGCTTTTGGGAGTTCTGTGAGAGGCAAATCTACCACTTCGCTATATTCCCTAAGTTAGATGAATGTGTGGGAACTCCAAGAGCAATTTTGTAAGCTTTGCAATCAGTACTCTTAAGCTTATTTAAAATATATTGAGGTGCATTGACGCTTTTAACATAGCTTAAAACAGTGCCATCCAAGATGAAATTTGGAAGTTTATTGGGATCATATCCAGAGTTTAAAAGAATCATATTTGTCTTTTCTGGCGAAAGAGAAAGCCCGTTTTCATATTTAAAAAAAAGAAGTTTTTATTATGTTCGTGTTGGTGTTTACTTTTTATATAATTCAGTGACCTTGATGGAGTATTTCGTTTCATTGTTATTTCCATAGGCATATATCGTCAGCAATTTGAGCTACGCCACTGATGCACCAATACAAAAATAAAAACTGGAAATGTTAATCAACAAATCTTTAAAGTGTTAGGGTCAAAGGTGTACATTTTGTAAATTAAAATATTCAAAGCAAAAAAAACTGCGCCATATAATTCGTACCTCTGTCATGTAATTCGTACCTCCTGCGACTTTTCAATGGCGCAGCCGCTCTAAGGCATTCAGAAGCCTGTTATGATATTTGTTATATATAAGGGACTTGAAACTTTTGATGAGAAAATGTCATAAGATTTATTTTGACGTCACAGAGACTAACTGGAACAATTAGAAGAAAGGTGGCCTATACCTAAAGCCAAGTCGCGAGCATCCTACCGTTGAATTAGCGCTATAACCCCCCTGGTACCTTTTGAAGAAATAGTATTCTTACTATTAAGCCCAAAGTATAAACCTTATCTTATAATTATAGTATACAGTTATAGTCCTCTACTAGCAGTATCCATGTTGAAAGTTTTATAGCTTTCGGATTGTCTGCCATTGAGATAGAGATCTCTATCCTTAAGAGGTACTATATCAATAAGTGTCCCATACGCGTGCGTAATTTGAATGTTTGTGTTGTGCGCGTGCGTACTTGTCCCCGTGTGTATATGACTTGTGTGTATGTTTGGGTTTGTATTCTTTGTGTTCTTTGTGAGCATGAATGTGTGTGTGCGTGTGCGTGTGTGTGTGTGTGTGTGTGTGTGTGTGTGTGTGCATGTGCGTACGTGTGTGTGCGTGAGTGTGTGTGTGTGTGTGTGTGAGTGAGTGCATGCGTGAATGTGTGTGTGTGTGTGTGTGTGTGTGTGTGTCTGTGTGTGTGTGTGTGTGTGTGTGTGTGTGTGTGTGTGTGTGTGTGTGTGTGTGTGTGTGTGTGTCTGTCTGTCTATCTGTGTGTGTGTGTGTGTGTGTGTGTGTGTGTGTGTGTGATCTAATCTATAAATCATTAGCTCTTAACAGAGGAACTCGTGGAAACACTTGACACTCACACCAACAGCTATAAATCACATTAACGATTGCGCGAGCCCACCAGAGCTGATAAAAAACCCAAAATGTGTAGCTCGTGCGTGCACATACACACACACACACACACACACACACACACACACACACACACACACACACACACACACACACACACACACACACACATCACACCACACATGCACGCACACACGCACATACACCAACACATACACATACACACGCACACACAAAACTTACTCCTCTTTGTGCATTTTGTTATATCCCTCTACTGTTACATAACATTGGTGTGTAATACTGCATTTAGGTAGGTTTCCACAGTTTCCTCTTGATGCAAAGTTATGTCTATGGTACACGTTTGTAAATACTATATGTAGGCCTAAACACAGTGGAAGACAAAACAAAACACTTTGTTTTTGCTAACATTCGGTTTCATTTGATAACAAAACCTAGACAATATAAGTATGTTCAGTCATAAGGGCCAGCCACACGTCCACTAAAATCGCACAACTGTACGATATGATTCGATCACGTGGTCCCAATACGCCAATCCCATTTGTTCTTAGAGACCACGTGATCGAATCGTATTGTACAGTCGTGCGATTTTAGTGGACGTGTGGCTGGCCCTTTATTCATGTTGGAGCTTACTTTTGGTGTATTTGTTGCTGGCTCATCTGACATTGTTATTATTTTTGCTGTTTTACAAAAGATTTTTACCATTTCTTTTGAATTAAGTGCTGGTTTGCTTTTATTGTGGACTTTCAATCTGCAAAGAGGACAACTATTCTCTTGTATAAAGTCTTCTAGCTCAGCTTGAACATTCACTGTGGACATTCTTTGCAGGCCGACATGCAGACTGAAGAGTCTTTAACAAGACAAAACAGCTGTCTTTGCATAGGCGTTGTCTATCTCTCCCATTGGGAGAAAAAGTAAATCAGCACATTATTTTATTTTCTTCTTTTCAGAACACAAAAGAAATCGTAAAGTTAAAGTTAATTTGAGTTTGTTTCTTAGGTTCACAAAACATACATTGGATACAAAAAAAGTTTTATCAAAGCAAATTATATATATACATAAGAGGAAATTTTAATGGTGTGCTTGTTTTTTTCTTCTTCAATTTTTGATCATTGTTAATAGGACAGTAAAACAAAAGTAACAACATCAGTGACATAAATATTCGATTAAATCTGCGTTTGCGTGCGTCGTGTGTGTGTGTGCGTGTGCGTGCGCGTGTGCGTGTGCGTGTGTGTGTGTGTGTTCTTCAGTTTAACGTCCTTCCACTAAAAGTGATGCAGACAATATTATATTGTAGTGTGATGTTGGCGCGATGAGTGTGAGTGGGTGTGCCTGTAAATGTGTGTAAGCATTAAAATAAGTGATATGATAGTTATGCATACTTAATCATAACCCCACCCCCACCCCCATTTAAACAAAAGAGTTAACTTTACATTTAAAGAATATAACCGAACAATGAAAAATGTTAAAGATAAATACTACGTGAACTACTTAATAAACATTTACAAACTGAATCAAGAACAGAATAATTGTTTAGACACAATGGTGCCGATCCATCAGTGAAACCATCAATACCCGAATTCTTGAAAAGTTCTCTTGCTATTGGACAATGAATCAGTAAATGACTGACACTCAAGGATTCACCACACATACATTTGATATTAATACAATAGTTTGTTTTAAATTAATTCAAACAAAGTCTATAGATTAGACTTTCAATCTCTCTGGACGAAAAAGTAACACTTTGTGTGATATTTTCTCATTGTCTCTATTATTAGATTTAATACAGTTAATATAACAGTGAACGTCTGAGTTCATCAATTCAGTGTTGACATTTTCATGAGATGTTTTGTTTATAATTGAGAAACATTCTGTCAGATCTAAAGGAACATTAATTGATACTGCGTCGTCATTATTTTGAGCTACATTGTATGCAGCTTGGTCTACCCGGTCAGTTGGTGCTATTCCACAATGAGAAGGCACCCAACAAAAATAAACGGTGATGCCTTTCAAGAAAAGGTGTATCATATGTTTAATTTCAATTATCATGTCAAGTCGTATACATGTATTGGGAGACTTAATATATTAAGATGTGTGTGTTATTTATAGAGAAACTTATAGGGAAATCCAAGGACTTAAGAATAGCAAATAATTCAGCGCTATATATAGACAACGTTTTACCAAGATAGAACAACTTTTCTACTTGGAAGCAAGGAATAATAAAAGCTGCTCCCGAGTTATTATCTTCTAACACTGAAACATCTGTGAATATTTTTCAGTGATGATTGTGCTTATTTTCTAAGTGCGTGCACACAGACGTTCTCAAAATATTGGGATAATCCTTTTTAGATAAATAAGTGTGATCGATATCAAAGATAGATTTTGATTGCTCCAATTTTGGAATGGAAGAAAATGTTGTTTTTTAACGATGTTATTTTTATCTAGCTTTGTATCTCTTAGAAGATGGGAGGAAAACGAATAAATAGATTTTGTTTGATTGAATATACTATGCACGTTTCCAAAATCCCTTTCAGATTTTAAACATTCCTTTTCTGAAAAACTTTTCAAAACAACTTTCGAAGCAGATTCGGAGTTCTGTGAGAGGTAAAACTCCCACTTCGCTATATGTCCCTAAGTTAGATGAATGTGTGGGAACTCCATGAGCAATTTTGTAAGCTTTACAATCAGTACTCTTAAGCTTATTTAAAAGATATTGAGGTGCATTAAAAAATACTTCTTGAGCATTTGATAGTCTAGAGAGTACAAGGGCAGATTCTAAAATTGTTCATGTGCTGGTATCTTGCCCCCACAATTGTTTACTAACTATTTTAAGGAAGCTTAAGCTTTTCGTTGCTTTGTTTATAAAATGTAATCAATATGAGCATTCCATGTTAACTTACTACTTAAGATGACACCTAAGAAGTTGACACTTTTAACATAGTTTAAAACAATGCCATCCAAGATGAACTTTGGATGTATATCTGGATCATATTGAGAGTTTAAGAGCATCATATTTGTCTTTTCTGGCGAAAGACCAAGCCGTTGTCATATTAAAAAAAGTGATTTTATTAAGTACGTGATGGTATTTAATTTTAATATAATTCAGTGACCTTGATGGAGTATTTCGTTTCATTGTTACTTTCATAGGCATATATCGTCAGCAATTTGAGCTACGCCACTGATGCACCAATACAAAAATTAAAACTGGAAATGCTACTCAACAAATCTTTAAAGTATTAGGTTAAAAAATGTCCATTTTGTAAACTGAAATATTCAAAGTAAAAATAACTGAGCCATATAATTCGTACCTCTGTCATGTAATTCGTACATCCTGCGACTTTTCAATGGCGCAGCCGTTTTGAGGCATTCAGAAGCCTGTTATAATATATTTTATATATAAGGGACTTGAAACTTTTGATGAGAAAATGTCATAAGATTTATTTTGACGTCACAGAAACTAACTGGAACATTTAGAAGAAAGATGGCCTATGCCTAAAGCCAAGTCGCGAGCATCCTACCGTTGAATTAGCGCTATAACCCCCCTGGTACGCTATCAGTAACTTGGTGATACGAATTCCGTAACACTAACAGGTCTTGTAATTCGCACCTTTTGAAAAAAAAGTATTGTTACTATAAACCCCAAAGCATAAACCTTGTCTTATAATTATAGTATACAGTTATATACCGATGTACAAGTAGTGCAAAGAGGCCTGCCAGCCGTGAGATATAAAACAATATTCAGAGATATCATTTGCATATATTAACCCATAGGCTTAGTGTCAACGCGCGTGAGAAAAGGTGTAAGAATACACTGTTGCTATTAGAAACTTGACGTCACAGTTATATATCTCACGGCTTGTACACTCGCACGCGACTATCTGCAGTACTCAAACCATATTTTCTTTATTTGCATCAAGTGATGTTTAGTCAAACAAAAAGCCCAAACATACTCCTAACCCTGTGCCTTAACCCAATAAATGCAAAAGGTTGTTTCTGATGTATTTTACATTGAAAAAAAATTGTGAAAAGTAACTTTTAGTGAAATTGCAAATGATAAAAATAGCGGCCAGCAACCTTACCTCACGTTAGTGTCACTGCAAATAGCGCCTTCTGAGCAGGACACCAAAAAACGTCATCTTAGTGAACTTACCCAATCACTGAAATTACGTCATCATTGAAAGTTCGTCATTGGCGAAATGACAATAACTATGGCCTGTGATTGCAGTGTAAAACGAATATGTCATTGTAAAGGCTATTTGTTTTATACAGCAAATTCCAGTATGTTCATGTTTCGATTAATAATCAGTTTCCTTTCATAATGTATCAATGAGCAAGATCAAAGTAGCTCACGACTTTCTAACTTGGAGAACTATATTATTTGTGGATGAGTGTGATTTTCTTGCTACGGTGAAGTGGTTAGTATTATTTTAGATCTGCATGCATGGCCGTCTCGCTTCTTCGTTGCGTGTTTGATTATCACCTGAAAGAGGTAAAATATTGGTATATATCCGTTATTAGGATTTGCGAGTGTGATATTGCTTTTATCCTATCTCTCGTGGCTTGCTGTTTATCACACTCGGTCTCCGACCTCGTGTGATAAACAGCAAGCCACTTGAGATAGGATGAAAACAATATCACACTCGCAAATCCCAATAACTGATAATAGCCCTCTACCAACAGTATCCATGTTGAAAGTTTAATAGCTTTCGGATTGTCTGCCCTTGAGATAGAGATCGCTATCCTTAAGAGGTACTATGTCAATAAGTGTCCCATACATGTGCATAATTTTATTGTTTGTGTTGTGCCCGTGCATTCTTGTCCCCGTGTGTATATGACTTTTGTGTATGTTTGAGTTTGTGTTCTTTGTGAGCATGAATGTGTGTGTGTGTGCACGTGCGTGAGTGTGTGTGTGTGCGTGTGCGTGCGTGAATGTGTGTATGTGTGTGTGTGTGTGTGTGTGTGTGTGTGTGTGTATGTGTGTGTGATTTAATCTATAAATCATTAGCTCTTGACAGAGCAACTCGTGGAAAGCAAAACACTCACACCAAGAGATATAAATCACATTAACGATTGCGCGAGCCCACCAGAGCTAATCAAAAAACATGTGTAACTCTTGCGTACGCACGCGAGCACACACACACTTGCATGCTCGCACACACACACAAACACACACACACACACACAAACACACACACAAACACACACACACACAAAGCTTGCACATCTTTGTGCATTTTGTTATATCCCTGTGCAGTTACATAAAATTGGTGTGTGATACTGCTTTAGGTAGGTTCCTACAGTTTGCACTTGATGCAAATGTATGTCTATGGTACACGTTTGTAAATACTATATGTAGGCCTAAACACAGTGGAAGACAAAACAAAACACTTTGTTTTTGCTAACATTCAGTTTCATTTGATTAAAAATAACCCAGACAATAATATTGTCTGGGTTATTTTTAATCAAATGAAACTGAATGTTAGCACACTTATATTATAAGTATGTTCAGTCTTAAGGGCCAGCCACACGTGCACTAAAATTGCATAACTGTACAATACGATTCCGTCACCTTGTCTTGATGCGCCAATCCCATTTGTTCTTGGAGACCACCCTTTATACATGTTGGAGCTTACCTTTGGTGTATTTGTTGGTGGCTCATCTGACATTGTTAATAGAACCATAAAACAGAAGTAACAACATCAGTAACATAAATATTCATTTAAATCTACGTTTGCGTGCGTCGTATGTGTGTGCGTGCGTTCGTGTGTTCGACTCGCTCACACACACACATGCTTAATGATTCAATCTATTCCAACCATACTTCCGGTCACGCAGTCCATTTGACCTGTCAAAGTCGTTCATATTTTTCCACCTTGTGGAAAGCTCCTGTTTTGGGACCCTCCTGGCACTTGCCTTCCGTACTACTGATTTTCGGTTGGTTTGTTCCTTTTCTAGTCTCGACTATTAAGCTTCTTTTCATCATATTCTTTAGTTCTTTAGGTATCTCGTTGAAATATCTTCGGTGTTTTTACGTTTTTGGGTTTTTTGTGTGACTTTGTGCATAATCGGTTTTCTTTGAGCACCGCTTTGACTTCTTGTTTCTGTCATGTCTTCCTCTTCCTCTGGTTTTGCTCCTTCAAGCAATACTACTTCTGTTACTTCTTCGGCTGGAGTTTCAATTAAGTGTCTTTCAACTGAAAGTTCTAGGGATGAACGTGGCAGGTTTGTTTCTCCCGTTGTCCCCACTATCAAAACTTCGAAGGTTTGTGTTCTTCCAAGAAGTCCTCTTCTGCCAAGTCTTCTACTCCAAAATCCTCTTCTACTTCGTCTTCTCCTGTCACTACAGCTTCTCAGCCGTCTGTTCCTTCTTCTTCGGGTTCGGTTTCGACTCCTTTGGTCGATACGGAAACCTTGTTTCAATCCTTACTTCGCCACTTGGATTCTTCTGGGATCCAAGTGGCACCTTCTTCTACAACATTTTCAGCGGATTATTTCCGCTCCTCCTCGCCTCCTCCTTTGGAGGCCTTTTCACAATCCGTTTCAGGTGTCAGCCAGCTTGTTTCCTCATCTTCGGGGTTCCATAATCCTCCGGGGTCCACCCTGTCCCATTTGGATGTCTACAGGGTCACCTCTGCATGGACCACTGCGGCCCTCCACCTGTCTACGAGTCTACCCTTTTCGTCTTCCCGGGCCCAGACCGCCCTCAGGTGTGCTTCAGTTGCTTCCAGACTGGCCGTCACCGGTCCGTTTACAAGGCCTTCCAGGCCTGAGCCGCACATTCCCACCTCCACAGGTGTGATGTGTCCTTGCTCAGGGGTTCACGGCATTGGCGTCGATCAATGTTCTGGGTTTCCCGGCAGACAACCGTCTGGTGACCCCTGTACCGGTCAACAGGGGAAGGATTTCCCGGTACTTTTCCGGCATGGTCAGCCCACAGTAAGGGGCACTCTCCAACTTCTATGCCGAAGAAGCGAAGCCATAAGTGTCTAGCTTATGGCAGCTTAACTCCGCTCGGTAGTGCTACCGGGAATCACCACTCTGTTAGTGTTCAGGAGCCGATTGTCCACTCCCGTTACCGGGAGTTTTCACACTCAGGTACCGGCACCGGTTCTTTTTCCCGGTTGGTCGATCACCCGGTTGATACCACCCAGTATCCTTCTGGTCACCTCGAGTTTTTACACTGCAGTACTGGCACCGATTCTCCTTCCGCTCACCGGGAGTTTTCACACTCCGGTAGCGGCACCGGTTCTTTTTCATGGTTGGGCAATCACCCGGTTGACTCCATCCAGAATCAATACAGGATAAATCTTGAAGCACCTTCTTCTGATAAAGAATTCCCAGTTCATCCGGTTCACCCGGTACAACCGGACGATTTTGAACTTCGAGTTCAACAAGAAGTGGCACGATGGCTGTCATCTACTTTGAACTCTCATGCAGCTCCGAATTCCCCTTCCGGTTCAGACAAGGATTCTCTTCCCTCAGAGTCTCCTTCTCAGTCTGAAGGCCCTTCTCATTCGATGGATGTTTCCAGTCAAGTGCTTTTGAACTCTCTTCGAGTTTGCTGTTCAGACATCATTGAGGTACAACGAACTTGTTCCCAGTCTGCTACAGATAGCGTTGTGCGTTCGCTGCGTCACAGCTCTAAACCCTTTCTCGCCTTGAAGGCTCCAACTCTGTTTCTTGATGCAATTCGAAAAGCAGAAGCCTCTCTTTGATCGAACAGATCATTACATTCGAAACAAGACGTTTCCGATCAAGCCTTTCAGGCCATGGATGAATCTTCTTCCATCATGTCATTCGTTCCTGCGAAGTTTTCATCATTGCTACCACTAAGTGATGATTATCTTTCATATGCTTCATACTCTAAGCCCTTGAAGTCGGAGTCAGATGGCTTAAGAAGCAAGCTTCAGTCTCCTCCTTCGGTTTTTCTCAGGCCTAACACACTTAAGGCTCTAGAATCATTGATGTCGGATGCCCTCAAGTCGTGTGGGGTCTCCACAGCCTTACTTCATTCTATTGCTGAAGTTCTGGGCAAATCTCCATTGGGTGCTCCCGAGGATTTTCGTCTCTACGAGTCGATTGACGAACCGATTCTTTGTATCATTCTCTCCCTTTTTGGTGACACTCTGCAAGAGTTATCCGATTTGATCGCTACCCTTCGGGTTCAGATGTGCACTCTTGCGCGTGATTCAGTTCTCCAAGAAAGTCATGTGGGTTACTCTCGTCAAGAGAAAGAACGTCTTCGTTCACTTCCCCCCCCCTAGTGTTGGGATGTTTGGCTCAACCGTCTTGGTTCCTACCCTTGATTCAGCTCAAAAAAGAAAAGCGGAGTCTATCCAGGACGCGTTGCTTCGTGATATCACCAAACGTTTCTGTTCTGATCCCCAGAGTGTATCTCTTCTGACGCCTTCCCCCTCTTGGGGGTCAATCGTTCAGGAAACGTTCTTTGACTGTTTCTCGTCGTGGCTCCTCTCGTCCAACTGTGTCCAAAGCCCAACTGTACTCGTTTCGGCCTCATCAGGACAAGTCTTTGACTCGGGGTGGACGATCATCTTGTGCTTCCAACCCGAGTCAACCACAGTCTTTTCTGTAGGGCCCACACTGTTTGAAGAATCCCTGGACATTCCTCACTCACGTGTGGGGTCTCTCTGTCAGGCTTTCCCAGTTTGGCAGAGTTTGGTAGAGAATGTCTGGATTCTTCGAATAGTGCGGGTGGGGCTCCGGTTCCCTTTCTTGCGTGAACCTCCACTTTCAGCTGTCCCCATTTCCTTTCCTCCTCCAGTGGGTCAGGACCGTATGGCTATCCTACAGAAGGAAGTGGATTATCTTGTAGAGAAAGGCGCAGTGGTTCAGCTAGAAAACCCAGGACCGGGCTTCTACTCAAGACTGTTCACGGTGCCAAAGAAATCAGGGGGATTCCGTCCAGTTCTCGATTTGTCCCCTCTGAACAAGTTTGTCAGAAGGATCCACTTCAAAATGGAAACAGCGGCCTCAGTTCGGTCTTTCATTCGACCCGGAGCTACATCTATAGACCTCCAAGACGCATATTTCCATCTTCTGATCCACCCTTCCAGACAAAAGTTCCTTCAGTTTGTCTGGAAGGGTGTGATCTTCCAGTTCAGGGCTCTCCCCTTCGGTCTTTCCTTGGCCCCTTGGCTTTTCACCTAGGCAACAAAAGAACTGGTGACACTCGTGCTCAAGGAGTAATACTAAAAGTCTACCTGGACGACTGGCTGATACTTGCGACCAGTCAGTCTCTTTGTCAGCGCCACACTCACGTTTTGACCGATCTGTCCAGTTCTTTGGGCTTCAGGATAAACGAGTCGAAGTCGGATTTGTCCCCCAGTCAGTCCTTTGTGTACCTGGGGATGCAGTGCAACACTGTCTCCTTTCAGATGTACCCAACTCAGGACAGAGTTCTCTCTTTGTCCAACTCTCTCTTACCTTCTTTCCACTCCATCGACGTCATTGCATCAGCTGTTTCTTGTGTTGGGTCTGATGGAGTCGGTCGCCGATCTGCTGCCTCTGGGCAGACTTCACAAAAGACCCTTACAAAGGCAAGTTTCCGCTCGAGTTTCGAACATGAGTCTGTTCAACCAGCAGGTTCAGTTGGGACCATGGTTTCAACAAGCAGTCACTCAGTGGTTGGACCAGAACTGGCTCCACAGGTCGGTCCCCATCAAGCAGTTTCGCCAGCAACTTTTCCTGTGCATGCATACCTCCCTTGTGGGCTGGGGAGCGCATCTGAATGAGAACGAAATTTCGGGTCTTTGGTCTCCGGAAGGGACAAAGTGGCACATCAACCTTTTGGAGATGGAAGCGATCAGCAGAGCTCTGCTGCATTTTTCACAAGTGCAAACTGTAGGAACCTACCTAAAGCAGTTGGGTCACAGTATGCAGTGACAACACGTCGTGTTTGTCCTACCTTCGTCGCCAGGGAGGCACTCGATCAACCTCTCTGTCATTGGCCACAGAAGGAATCCTCTTTTGGGTTCACTCCAACAACATCGCTTTGTCTGTGGAGTTTGTTCCAGGCAAGTTAAATGTTCTTGCCAACCAACTGAGTCAATCCTCCCAAATTCTTCCGACCGAGTGGACCATCGCCTACCAGGCTCTCCTCCCAGTTTGGGAGCGTTGGGGGAAACCCATGGTGGATCTCTTTGCCACCCATTTCAGCACTCGCCTACCTGTCTATGTGTCCCCGATTTGGGACCGTCAGGCTCTGGCTCGCAACGCCTTTTCAATCAATCAATCAATCAATCAATAATTTATTATGTCCTCATGTACAGGATGATTTTCGTGCAGCACGTCACGTCACATCCATATAAAATAAACAACACAAATTGATAACGACAAAACAAATGCGCGCATTAAAATAATTAAAAAAAACACTCCCATGCCAAATCTCTTATATTTAATATCTCGAGTTATGTCCACTCCCCCTGCCCACCCCCCTCCCCCTGCTCCCTCCCCCCTCCCCCCGTCTTGACTTTACGGAAGTCAATCACAAGTTCCTTGGTCTTGGACATGTTGAGCTCCAAGAAGTTTGAGTCACACCAGTCGACGAGCCTCTGGACAGCAGCCAGGTACTGGGACTCGTCCTGCTGAATCAGGCCCGTCAGGGACGTGTCATCAGCGAATTGGAGGCCTCGGTACTGCGGCAGTCGGCAGTGTACAGGACGAAGAGCACAGGGGACAGCACACATCCCAGGGGAGCTCCGGTGTTGGTGACCAATCTGCTGGACAGCGCCTCGCCCACTCGAACTCGAGCAGGGGGTTGACTGACTTGGCCTGGAGCTTCTGCACCATGAGATGTGGCTGCATCGTATTGAATGCGCTGCTGAAGTCGATGAAGAGGACACTGGTGTACGTCTTCGGCTTGTCAAGGTGTTGCAGGATGTTGTGTAGGAGGGTAGGATGGCATCGTCCGAGCTCTTGTTCTTTGCATACACAAACTGGAGTGGGTCTTGATGGTCAGCAGTCTCTGTTCTAAGGTGATGAAGAACAATCCTCTCCAGGCACTTGAATGGTATTGAGGTGAGTGCCACAGGTCTGTAGTCGTTCAGCTCTTTGGGCGACGACTTCTTGGGGACTGGTACAATGGTTGAGGCCTTCCAGGTGCTGGGAATGGTGCTTTCCATCCTGTGGAATGGGATGTTCTCTTACGCCTACCCTCCAACTCCACTCATCCCCAAGGTCTTGGAGAAGTGTCTACGAGAATCTCCACGGTTGATTCTCATTGCACCTCATTGGCCCTCGAGTCAGTGGTTTCCGGAACTCCTGTCTCTCGCTCTAGAACCGCCTCTACTCCTTTATCTGTCTCCAAACACCCTGCTTCAAACAAGGACCGGCGTGGGTCACACCGATCCGTCAAGGCTGAATCTACCCGCTTGGCTTCTATGAAACTTGGTCTGAAACACCAAGGCTTCTTGTCTAGGACGATCAATCTGCTCCTGTCTTCTAGACGTCAATCAACTAACAAGTTGTACAACCTTCTGTGGCAATCTTGGTTCTCGTTCTGTGTATCTCGCAAAATAGACCCTCTCCGTCCTTCGACGGTCCAGTTCATAGAATTTTTCTCTCATCTCTTCCATTCGAAGAATCTCTCAGCTCAGACTATTTCTGGTTACAGAGCAGCCGTGATTCAACACCATTTCTATGACCTTGGGCATTCGGTATGCAGAGAGTTTGTAAACTGTTCAAGTGTCACATTTCATTGATGCGGTTCGCCTTCAGGCTCCTTCGAGATCCATTCATTTCCCTCAGTGGGATGTGTTTGTCGTTCTCAATTTCTTACGAGACCACTGTGAACCTCTTCAGCAACTTTCCCTCAAACTTCTAACTTACAAAACCGTTTTTTTGTTAGCTCTAGCTTCTGCTAGGCGAGTCAGTTGTGTTCACGCACTCAGAGGTCTTTTACAGGATATTGAGTTCTCTTCTGATCCTTCTTCGGTCTCTCTTTCTATTTGCCGGTGTTCAGCACCAAAACTCAACCTGGTGATGTGAACTCTCCTTTGCTTGTCATCTCAAGTTTAGGCTCTATTCTTTGACCGGACGATTTGTACATTATGCTCTGTCCTGTATGTGTTCTCAAGGTCTACCTCCATCGCACTAAGTCGTTCCGAGGCACAAAACGTCACCTGTTCATTTCTCTTAATGAGAAATACGACAAAGACATTTCTAAAGCCACCATCTCTCGATGGATTCTGGATCTGATCAAGCTGGCATACGCTAAAGCTTCTCTCAAACTGCCGGCCAATCCCATCACAGCGCACGAGCTTCGCGGTATATCATTTTTAGGATCTACAGGGAAAATGTATTAACATATGATATTAGGATTTATCAATCCTATTCTTCATGATAGTCAGTGTATGATATGGTTATGTATATATATATTATATGATCTATCGGGTATTTATCCTTTTAGCATCACCCTCCTCCTCTATGGGAATCTGCTATTGTTTTGAGTGTTGGTCAGTGTGGTTGGAATAGATTGGTAGATTTTTTTTTAATTAATCTTACTATCTATTCTAACTAAATACTTACCAACACTCAAAACAACTTAAGCGTCCCTCCTATCCTCCCTCCTGATGCTGGGAAAAATGTAAATGACTTTGACAGGTCAAATGGATCGCGTGACCGGAAGTATGGGGATAACTGGCCTACTTCCGGAAAAGAGAGTAGCGGCCCTTTGCTACTTTCGTGTTACTATATGCTATGGTATGGGTTCCAGATTGGGAGTGAATATGCTATTGTTTTGAGTGTTGTTAAGTATTTAGTTAGAATAGATAGTAAGACGAATAAAACATCTACCAATCTATTCTAACCATACTGACCAACACTTAAAACATGTGCATAAGCCCAAATCAAGTGTTGGTAAGTATTAAGTTAAAATAGATAGTAAGATTAATTAAAATCTACCATTCTGCTTTATTGATATAACGTCTATCCACTTCTCTTTTAATATATTCTGTTTCTTATTAAGTCATCCAGTGAAGGTTACGTGACATGTTTGTAAACAAACAAAGTGTCATAAGAAATGTTAAGCAATGTGTCTTCTGTAATGAAGAAGAATCCAACCGTAATTGCTAAGCCTAGTATGAATTATGGGCCTTCCACCTTTGGTTCTTTTGCGACGACAACGGCTGCAGCAATCACAACAACTGCATGAGCAACAATAATACTAAGAGCAACAGCAACCAAAACATCAGCAACAACATCAACAAAAATCACTGCCTTCTCCTTCTTTTCTTTCCTTTAAGCAACAACAGGAAGCTTGTCCCCGTCATAAGCATCTTCTTTTTATAAAGCAATGCTGTGATCAGCAGATACGTGAAAGCTCATAAGGTATGTCAGTAGGTGCAGCATTGACTCCAGAACAGGTATAAATTAAAACAGAATTAATGATTGAACACCCATGTCACTGAAAGGCGTCAAATGAGGGTCTAGTATCCAGTGACCTCATGTTCTTAATTTTGGGAAGTAAGGATATGTGTTATTATATGCATGTTACAGAGGAATCCCCAATATTGCAGACATAATCTTTTCTCTACCCAAGTAAGTGTAATGGAAAGTTTTAGCTGAAAAATGACTGGCGTTGGAAGGGTTAAACAGCCAAGACTTTTACAAATTGTATCTTTAGAAGAAACATGAAATGAACGGCAAATCAGGTTTTAGTTACGGCAAAAACACCATTATTGTCTCACGTCGTTTTTTTAAAACAAAGTGAGTCTATTGTATCGTACATGTTCGGTTGTGTGTCTGTGTGTATGTGTGTGTGTGTGTGTGTGTGTTGCGTCCGTGGCCCCGACCTTTAACCTTAACTCAAACCTTAACGTTGTTATTTTCTCTAAACATATAAGGCGTTAGAGGGTTAAAGTTAGCAGGATACTTGATTTTGACGTGAGCCTTCAAGTCACGACGATCAAAGCAGTCAGATACATTGATAAAGAACAAAATAAAGATAATCATTTGTTGCAGAGATTACTGTTGTGTAACCTTTGACCTTGACTCAGTCACACTCTTCAAACAAAAGAAGACTCTCACTCTCCACTGAAACTTTAACGTTGTCATTTTCTCAAAAAAACATAAGGCGTTAGAGGGTTAAAGTTAGCAGGATACTTGATTTTGACGTGAGCCTTCAAGTCATGACGATCAAAGCAGTCAGATACATCGGTAAGGAACAAAAGAAAGAAAATCATTTGTTGCAGAGATTACTGTTGTGTTGTACCGAGTAGGAGATACTGGAAAGAAGACTCTCCATTAGATATACAAAAACGCTCTTTAGAAAGAAACACAAGACTTCAGGTGTGTACAAATAGGTACATTTTAACGTCGTCAACTTATATTTTCTGTAACAAATGGATGTACCGAGTGTGTGCGTTGACGGCCCGGTTGTTTAGCTTTATTTGCGCCTTTGAGTAACGGTTGTTCGTGTTCATTTGCTCATCATCTCTGCGCATAACTTAGCCTACTGCACTTCCGGCAACAAGGCCTAGGCCTAGAGTCCATGCCTTACCTCATAATCAAGACGACGTACTTAACATTTAGCCCACATTCATTTCAGTCTTGAAAAAAAATATACAGAAAATCCAGGGTTCGTCGATTTCACTGCCTTCGACGTACGAATCCTTTGTTAGGCCTAGACGATTGATCACCATGTGCAAAGACTGTACAGGGGAAGATAAACATGGATGAGCTTGCTGGCTGTGACCTTGACCTTTGCTTTGTGGCAGAGGGTGGGGGGGGGGAATTAACGAAACGAAAATAAAATATTAGGACTAATATAAAATATCTTACAGAAATGTAGATGATGTGGAACAAGTTTTCATCGCATGAACAATCAGTTTAAAACAGTAACAGATCAAGAGTATGGCCTTACGAATCACGCAACTTCAATTATTAATTTTCTAAGAGTAAGAGGCTTAGACTAGTTAGAGTTAGACCTACAGGCAAAGACTGTGGGCCTACTACAGGTGTCCGTAGACCCCCCTTACCCCGGTGGGGGGGAGGGGGGGTAGGGGGGATTGGTCACTATGTTTTTTTCTGAAAGCTTGGTCAATATGCTTTTCAATTTTACTTGTTTGCCAAAAATAAAAATAGGGCTCCACTATGTTACATGCACGTATATAAACATACATATAATTACATTTTAAAGAAAGGGGTAGGGGTAATTTAATGCATAGAAATAATTTTAATTTACACAGTAAAATAAACATTAATTCTGTTTTCAGATGCACAAGTGTCTACATAACAGTATTCTCTCTATACAGGCATGGGAATTGTCATGAGAATTCCCATGCCTGCTATAGTAATAAAAATCAGACGTGAGCCTTGCAGGCTTTGCCTCTTGTTCATGTTGGTCCTGTGGATGCTTATGCCGCACTGGGTGAAGAATTCACGTTCACAGAAACACGGGGATTCCAACGGAGCATTATTTATGCTCGTAATCCGTATGCTATGGAGATAATAATTCCCTCCCCCTCTTTCAGTAAATCCTGGGAGCATTTGTGAAACCAGCACCCGGAAAGGGACATTAAGTCGTTGTGCTAGTTTCTCACAACAGGCTTGTAAAGTCAAAAATCTATTCTTCTGTTTTTTCAACAATTTTGAGTTATGGGTATTTCCGTGCTTATCTTTCATATCCTTAAACATCCATTCACATAATCCTCCCCCCCCCCCCCCCGCGCCCATCCCCCTCTCTCCCCCTCTCTCTCTCTCTCTCTCTCTCTCTCTCTCTCTCTCTCTCTCTCTCTCTCTCTCTCTCTCTCTCTCTCTCCGTCTCTCTCTCTCTCTCTCTGTCTTTTCCTCTTTCTCACTCTCTCATCAACACTACAGGACACCTTTTTGTGATTTGTTTGGAAGAACTTGAAAGGATGTTTATTCCTCACAAGATAAAGTTGTACAGCATCAAAGCGTATATCTTTGGTTGTGTTTTCTCCACACCTAAACACATAATACATAATATTGAAGAACAACAACATAAATACATTCACATAATTCACCCCTTGGGGAAAAAAAGTAATAACAGTAGCCAGAAACGTGTAATTAAAGATAAACAATCTCATAGGTTGTGTAAGTAATTCCATGCACAATTTCGTCTTATCGGTAATTAGGGAAAAAAGACTAGGAAAAAGTCTATTTGTGTCATATATATTTAAGGATTTGCAACATGCATCAGATTATGGTGGTTGTATGGGGACTTGTATGGCATTCCAAGCGTAAAGAAAGTCATTTACTTTTCAATATCCTAAATAATGCATTATTTAGCTAAATAATGCATTATTTAAGCACATAATGCATTATTTGCAAACATTAAAAATAATATGCTCCTTAAAAGAGTTTGCTATTTTTGACAAATAAATAAAGTATTGTATGCTACAATTAAGGCTTATTTACTAAATAATGATTTTTGTCTGCAAATAATTGATTGTTTATAATTAATTTATTTTCTTCAAAAACATCCACTAAGCAATTCATTATATGCTAAATAATGCAACATATCTACCAAAGGAATGATTGCTTACTAAATAATGATTATTTACAATAACATCGTCTAAATAATTCATTAT
>JAGGCT020002398.1:5000-10000 GCA_017654935.2 Phymorhynchus buccinoides | reverse complement strand
CCTGGTATTTATTCAAAAGATCAGAGTTTTTTCTACACATTTATTTCAAAATTAAAGTGTAAATTATTAATCAGACCAAGCTATACGTCACCCGAAGTGACCAAGCTGTCGCAGAAAAATCACTCGAGCAGACGACAATGTTCAGACAGCCATGGCGAGTCGAGTCGACACCGCAGATTTATGTTCTCAAATCGAGAACGATGCTGCAGTTTCAGGGAGTACATCATTTAACCTAAAGACCCTTGTCGGTAAGTTTGATGCATAATTTTCAATTGTATGTGCCAATTTATGATTAAATAAATCTGTTCTTGGCAGAAAAGTCTATTGCTGTGTGGTAGCATGGGTTTGGACAACAACAACGGTGACTGTCGTTGTTGTTCAACGGGTATGTGTTCAAAATGTGTCAGTTATTTATTAGTTTAGTCCTGAAGCTATTTATTTGAGGGTTGTTGGAGGATGGAGAGGTTTAAGAACTAAAAATCACTATACATGCTTGAAATGGATTTATATGTGATCCGAAAAGTGCCGTTTTAAGGTCAAATTCATTTGAGATTTTGAAGCACTTATAAATGGAACTGACTTCTGTAATAAATCATGTACATAGTCTACATATATGTTGACAAACAAAAAGTATACTTGCACACATTGACCCTATTATTTTTAATATGCAGACATCTGGTTTAAATGTTTTATTTTCCAAATCAACATGAACAACAACTATGACATAACTGAAGCAACAACAATGCAGACATCTAAAGTTGGCCCAGGTAGCAAAATGCACTTTGACACAAAATGGGTGCAAAAATTAAATATTTAAAAAATCATAGCTTTGCACCTACTTGTCGTAAAGAAATAAACTTTATATGATTGCATTCAGAATAACAAGTTCTATCATAAAATGGTATTTTTTATACTTATTTGTTGAAATAGAAAAATCACTTTGGAATAGCTGCATAGAGTTGAAGAGAGCACACACACACACACACACACACACACACACACACACACACACACACACACACACACACACACACACACACACACATCAGGTTTGGGGGTACCATACAATATGATAATGTGTTGAATTTTTCAATATGTGATAACATTTTTTTTAAATTTCTGTTAATATCGGTTATCGATGATTGGAGGCGGACAGTGAAGTAAAGAAGAAAGTATCCGGCGGAGCAGACGAACAGTAAAGCTATAGCTAAGCGAGAGCTGGCATTTTAGTTGACGTATCTGTAAATAAGGAATTTTTACAGAGCTAACTAATGAATTATTTAGGCGACAGCACCCGGATTGTTTTAAATAATGAATTATTTAGACAATGTTGTTGTAAATAATCATTATTTAGTAAACAATCATTCCTTTGGTAGATATGTTGCATTATTTAGCATATAATGAATTGCTTAGTGGATGTTTTTGAAGAAAATAAATTATGTATAAACAATCAATTATTTGCAACCAAAAATCATTATTTTAGTAAATAAGTCTTATTTGTAGCATACAATACTTTATTTAATTGTCAAAAGTAGCAAACTCTTTTAAGGAGCATATTTGTTTTAATATTTGCAAATAATGCATTATATGCTTAAATAATATATTTAGGATATTGAAAAATAAATGACTTTCTTTACGCATGGAATGCCATAGACTTGGTGGTGGGGCATTATAATTGCACAGATGCGGTTGCTGCTAGAATATTTTCTGGCACTAAAGCATTGAGAAGCTTACTACACATTTGTATCTTCCCTTGACAGACTCCGCCCTCTTTTTTCCTTCCAGCCACTGTTTAGACCCCCCCCCCCCCTTTGGTATATCCCCTACCCCCCTTTTCATCCATCTCCTTTTGACCACCTACCTTAATCGCTTGACCACTCTCTCTCTACCCTCTATTATCACAGCAAGTGGTGACCATGGTCCGTTCTCTGATTGCCTACTTCAAGCCTATCATCTCCACAGGGATGAAGCTGTTCCTTTCCTGGTGCTTCCTTTTCATCCCTCTAACTCCCTCCCTCCTTCCCACCTTTGCTTACGTAATTACCATGGTCATTTAAATATAACTTTTTATTCATTACTTGCAAAGTTCAACATAAGGGACAATCTTTAATATGGTCTCTAAATAATCCAAAATGTGCGCCTCTGTGAAATTCGGGTTGCTCCCACCCGGCGAGCGCGCCGCAGTGTGCATTTATCAAGATTCAAGATCAAGATCAAGATTCTTTAATCAGCCAATGCATCGTAATACAAAGGAAATCGTTTTGGTTTTGCACAGGACACAATCCAACAACAACGAAAGCATCATTTAGAGTAGAAAACAGTAAGAACTAACAGAAATCGAAAGAAAGTGTTTTGGCGAGAAACAGGTTGAGAGTGTCACCCAAAGGGTGTGCCATTGATTGTGAGCTTTATCCGTACTGTTATTCTAATGTCAATTTTGTGAACCTGCTGTTTAACCAGCTGCAAAGCGAAAGATGGTTAATGTTTTGAGTGGTGTGTGTCTGTTTTCCTGGTTGGCTGACTACGTATGTTACAACGGTAGTGTTAGAATGGATGAATCCAGGGAGGCTGAACTATTGCACGCGGATAGGCATTTAGGATATCTAGGCCAAGTATGAACATGAAGGTTATTGGTGAATGTCAAGATCACTGGAGCAGAAAATGCTGCCTCGCGGCTGGTGGTCTAGCGTCTTAACGCTTTTGTTGTTTACGTGCATTTTAAACCAGTGCGCACACACACACACACACACTACTAACGTTTACTGTCTATAAGAGGCTACGCCTAATTAGACGTTAAACCAACCATCGAGAGAGAGCGCTACTAATGTTGGGTGTGTATGAGAATCATAGACCTATTTAAAGAACAAATTTTTGAAATGTTATAAAATAAAACTGAAACTTTTTCAATTCATATGATTCTGATCGCTTCTCGGCCTTTTGGCTAAGACAGTGATTCAGGAACATAAATTTTTGTTTATACCCTGGTTGGTTTCTTCAGCCCGTCGTACATGGCGAAAGCTGATACGCGACGTTAAACTGAACTTCCATCCAAACTGAAACGTTAGAGTGCGAGTAATTTCATGAAATTACCGGGGGTCTTAATAAGTTCATGAAATTTACTTTTTTTGGTAAAGCTAGTAATTTCTTGATACAGGATCAATTAAAATTCTTCCATGTAAACCAACTCTCAGTTTTGCCGAGGCTAGACACTTTTTGTAAGAACGTATGTCCACCCTTTGCTAAATCCACGTTCCATGTGATTTATTTATTTTTCTTGTTTTTGTCAGTTTGTTTCATGGCCGTGAACAACAGTTTTCAACTCCATTTTCGTGCTTATAACACCATATTTTCAATCATAAGTAGTAGGCCTATGCGAAATATTCCCGTTGCATATCTGTTTGAGTATTTGAATGCATTGTCTACAAAAAAGAAAAGAAAAGCGCTTTGTGGAAATAACCATACATCACAGCAACAGGGTGGAAGCAACTGCTTGTATTCTGTTACCACTGAATGTACTACTATTGTGATGGATAACATATTTTTTTCTTTAAATGAAAAGAAAACAACGTTCCCACCCGACTCAATCAAGTCAGAAGTCATTCCAGGGCCTAGGAAATGTCGGCCACAGAGAGCAATTCAGACATCAACGAAAAGGTAACCTGGAATGATATAAACCGGCCATATGTACGCTTAGCTAATTTGATGAAGGAAATTAGCGATCCCATTGTCTTTTCTTTAGGCTTCTTTGGAAATTATATGATAATTTTGATTCTGCGTCGTCTTCCTTCATCTCCATCCGGTGTTTTCTTCAAAGCTCTGGCTGTGGCTGACCTGCTGATGTTAGCAATGGGGCCCTTTGAGAGATTCCTGTACATGAACTTAGGTATCGTGCATTTCAAGAATCGAGGTTCTGCCCAATGTAAGGTTTATATGTTTCTTAGACGAACAATGCTACCCCTATCACCATGGATTCTTGTGTTGCTCACCATGCTGGGAGCTGCGTCTGTGCTGTGGCCACGTCGTGTCACATCTGTGTGGACGAAGCGAAAGTCCCGGGTCTCTGTTGCTGCGTTGATCGTCGTTCTCGTCGTGATGAATTGTCACGATCTCTATGGGTATAATAAAATATGGTGGTATTGCCGGGCTTCTGGGTCTAATAGGTACCGATGGTTCATTAACACAATATGGCTCTGGGTACGGCCATTTCAAATATGTATTTTGCCTCTGTTACTCTTGGTTGCCAGCAACAATGTCCTGCTGTGGACTCTGGTCAAATCTTTCAGTGCAGGCAAACAGTTTTCTGTACACGTCACCAAGGATTCCAGACAACAGAAAGTGTCGTCGTTGACGATTACTTCGTTTGCAGCAAGTGTTTGCTTTTTCCTCCTGAGGACACCTCTTCCTGTACGCCTAATATCGTACAGATATTTTGATAAGAGCGACCCAATTCAAAATGGACAACGCAGTGTGTTTGTAGCAGTCAGTGACTTGATGTGGTACACAGCCAGTGCTGTCCACTTCTACCTGTACTGTTTGACTGACAGGAAAGTCAGAGCAGAGGTCATGAAGATAGTGATGGAGTTCGTTGACCTCTTCTACATGACCAAGAAAGCTTAAGGTCAGAGTTCATGAGCATAGTGATGGAGTTCGTTGGCCTCTTCTACATGATCAAGAAAGCTTAAGGTCAGATGTCATGAACATAGTGATGGAGTTCGTTAGCCTCTTCTTTTTTATCTCTTTTGTTTTTAATAGAAAACAAGTGCATGCGTTTCCGTGCAAAAACACATGCGCTTATTTCCCTCCTTTGTTATTCATTTATTTATTCACACACTATACAATCCATATAACACATTTCATTTATCACTGATGCATGATTTACAAATCCACACATTATCATTCATTGCATTTAAATTCTCCATAATGACTCGCTGATTCTATCTCACTCTCTCTCTCTCTCTTTCTCTCTCTCTCTCTCTTTCTCTCTCTCTCTCTCTCTGTCT
>JAGGCT020002398.1:0-2500 GCA_017654935.2 Phymorhynchus buccinoides | reverse complement strand
TTATAATCTAGGATCATATAAAGAAGCAGGTATTCTACCTCTCGATGAATATAGAAATATTTCTGCTGCAAAATTTGTATTAAAATCAACAGTATATGACACATTTTGTAAAGAAGAAGTTAAGTTAGATACTGAACATGATTTTGTTAAAAGAGCTAAAACAATTCAAACTTTGCAACCAATTAATTCCTTTGTCTCCGATATTATTAATTGTAAAGAATTAAAAAATAAAGAAATTGCAGCTAAGCCATCTTTTTCGCCAGTACCGACTTGGGAACAAATTAAACCTGCTTTTGATATTGATCATACAGATATTAACAAAAGTCAATCTCCAAACATATTAAAAAACTTAGTTAATTTACATATGGAAAGTTGCTATAGTGGATGTATTAAAATATACACAGATGGGTCTGTTCTTCAAAATGGGAATACAGGAGCAGCATTTGTAATACCCTGGTTAAAAATAGAGAAACGATATTATATAGGTAAATATTATTCCATTTTTACTGCAGAATTGTTAGCTATTTTAATGGCATTACAATATACTGCAGAATTACCTATAAATGCTTGTAAAATATTACTTTGTGTAGATTCAAAATCAGCATTACAAGCTATTAAAGGTCAAAATGTTAACATACGCCTTGAAATGATATTAGAGATCAAACATTTAATTAATCAATTATCGAGTAAAGACATTAGTGTAACTTTTTATTGGGTTCCCTCCCATTGTGGAATATACTCAAATGAATTGGTTGATCGAGCAACTAGAAGTGCAGCGCGTAATTCCGAGGGAACGATTAATCTTAATGTGAATTTAGATCTGCATGAATATTATAAACATATTGAAAAATTATCCAAAGAAACTTTTGACAGCATGTTAATGACTTCAGACAGTCAATATTCACGCTATTGCATAAAAGGCTCAAGTACAATGAATTCCTACTTAATTTTAAAACAGCTCAAAGATACAAGTTTAAGACAAATCGTATCTTTGATGTTTAAACTTCGTTTAAATGCTTTTAAAACAACATTTTCTAAAGACGTTAAGTGTATATGTGGAAATCAAATATCTATAAATCATTTGCTCCTATTTTGTCCTAGAATTAAAGAGCAAATCAACAAAACTGTTGGTGAATTGCTGAACCATCAAACGCTTTTAACCATTGAAAAAATCTTAAACAACTTTAATCTCCTTAAAAGGTTTTTGAGAAATCCTGCTCATAAGTCCTGTTGGTATTTTTCTTTGAGTTACTAATTAATTGTTGGTTTAAATTGTGTTATTATATTTTTGTTGTTAGCCATTTAGAAATTAAGACACACTTGTTTTACTCTTCATGTTACATAAGTCAGTTTGAAATGTTACTGTATGTCCTCCCTTCCCTCCCATCTTATATATCTGTTAATGTAATTTGTATATGCACTCAGTTAGATTTGTATGAATAGATGTGTAGGGAAAACACATAAATAATACTACCATTCACGCACGCACACACACTCTCACTTCAATAGCTATCTGATGTAGGCTTAATTAATTTCACACACACACGTCTTTCTTTATTTTCTTCTTTTTTTCTTTCTTTTTTGGGGTCTAATATCACTTGCGGGTGAACAGACGTGAAACTAAAGAACGAAAGCACACACACACACACACACACACACACACGCACGCACGCACGCACACACACACACACACACACACACACACACACACACACACACACACACACACACACACACACACACACACACACACACTGCTTGTTGAATGATGGATTGACCTCATAATAATAAATTATATTGAGTAAGTCAAACATGTATTAACTAATAGAAACAGTTTAAAGAAAATCAATTAATTTCAGATCAATTACACCGTGGAGCTGGTCTGATCTGCATTTCAGTACAGCGAATTAGACGGTTAATGCTGGGTCTATTTACGCTTGCTATATCAGTTATACTGTGGTGACAGTCATGAGAAGACCATTGCTGTTGACGGGACTATAAGCAAAGTAAACCAAAATCAATTATAACATTGTGAAGGGAATTATCTGTATTCACCGAGGTATCAACTTCAGCTTAGAACCACAACTCAGCTGACTCCAGCTACCTTCATGTCCTGTCTGTGTTGTGACCAGTAGAATAGAGAACTCAGACCATCTCCAACGGGACACCTGGCATTATTTGAACCAGCCCTATCTGGACATGATGGGTCTGATCTATACTATTGGCAATCATGTTACTTTTGCCTTTGGGTCTTTTGGAAATGTGGTGATAATTCTGATCATGATCCGTCTGCCTTCATCCACGTCAAGTATCTTCTTCATAGTTCTGGCTGTGTCTGATCAGATACTGATATTCATAAATCCATTTTGGGAATTATGTTTCGATTATTTTGATGTAACGCACTTCTACAAAACGGGCACCTGGCAGTGCAAGGTCTATAAATATTTACTATACTTGACATCACCTCTATCAGCATGGATGCTTGTGTCACTCACCACGC
>JAGGCT020002397.1:0-12500 GCA_017654935.2 Phymorhynchus buccinoides | reverse complement strand
TTGCCCATTTTTGGACAGATAATCTGTGTACTACGGGAGCATTGCCCTGTGCCCCTGTCCACCCCTGTTTGAGCGATCCACCATCGACAGAGAAGCTCGACTTTCATTTCTACACATCCATCCACCAGGACAACACCACTGTGCCTCATCTTGTAGTAGGTCTTCCGTGTTCTTCTATATCTACCAGGTGAGTTTACCAACAAATTGCATACTTTCTTTTGGCAAGTTACATGTGGTTCCTTTTTAAACAAGATAATCTTTCAGTGATATGTTCTTAAAGGAAGAGTTCTGGAACACAAGTAACTGTTGTTCAGCTTCTTTAATTTATTTTTTTTCTTCCAATAATCCGTGCCGGTCAAGAAACTCTCTCTCTCACCATGCCTCTGATAACTTTCACAAAACTGAAACAGATCTCTCTCTCTCCGTTTGGCTCTCCTGAGTCTCTAGATTAAGCCTCTCTCATTCTCAACTAGGTGTTTTTTTTTTTTGCCATCCGATTGACATTAGCCTTTAACCGGATATTTGCAATATGAATTTGAGAGAGACAGAGAGAGAGAGAGTGAGAGAGAGAGAGAGAGAGAGAGAGAGGAGAGAGAGCTCTAGAGAGACGCAGAGCGGTCATTTTTTTTCGAGAGAGAGAGAGAGAGAGAGAGACGTGGGTGGAGGTAACATATATTACAAATGTAGTAAACATGTGTGTAGTTTGCTTCATCTGTTTGCAATGAGCATAGCATATTCGCCAACATTGTCCACTGTATTAATATGTATTTTAATTCGAGCACACCATGAGCTCTGCTTGTTGCTGCTTCAGACACCTTGTGTTTTCATTTGTTTTGTTGGGCATTAACATGTTTAAATCAGAGAGAGAGAGAGAGAGAGAGAGAGAGAGAGAGAGAGAGAGACCTTTGCTTACTGTCGACAGAGAGAGAGAGAGAACTATCTTTCTGAGAGAGGCTTAGAGAGAGAGAGAGAGAGAGAGAGAGAGAGAGAGAGCCCTTTGAGAGAGAGAGAGAGAGAGAGTTCTGTTTGCTAGTACAGGTATGTCAAAATGAGGTGAAATGTCATTTGAGTCATGATACACGTATTCTGTACGTGTGTGTGTGTGTGTGTTTTTGAGAGAGAGAGAGAGAGAGAGAGAGAGAGAGAGAGAGAGAGAGAGAGAGAGAGAGAGAGAGAGAGAGAGAGAGAGAGAGAGAGAGAGAGAGAGAGGAAACGAACGAAATAGAGAAAGGATGCGAGAAAGAGTGACGGAAGAAAACAAAAACAAAGGAAAAGGCAGGAGATAATCTTTTCTGTTGGGAAGAAAGAAGGATGTTAAACGTGTGTGTCTGTGTCTGTCTGTCTGTATGTGTGTGTGTGTGTGTGTCTGTCTTCATGTCTACCTATCTTTCGAAACTCAGACAGCCGTGCTCTGGCAGCCTTTCATCTGATAGCCGTGACTATGACAGTCGTGATGCCCAAATTCAGTCCGCGTTCTTACCTTCCACTTGTCTCGGACTTCTTCACCATGTCCATTGTTCTAATCGGCACGTGTCCACTGTAGACCTAACACCCCTGCGAGCTATCTTAGCTGGGATGAGAGGGTGTGGTCGCCACTCTTTGCTCTGTGGTTTTTGTTGTCTACTATGCCTACACCCATCCTCGTTGACGTACTTAGGACGCGCGCGCGCACGAGCACACACACACACACACACACACGCGCATGTACGCACATACACACGCACGTACGCATGCACGCACGCGTCCACGCACGCACACACACACACATACAGATACGTACACACACAGATATGCATAAACACGCGCATGATTGCGCTCACAATGCAAATGCAAACACGCGCATGATTGCGCTCACAACTGATACTACTGCAAACACACGCGCGTACATAGGCCTAGCAACCCCACCCCACCCCCTCCTCTTCGCCCTAAATGAGTATATATGCACATTCACATACACTGACGTGCGTGTGCATGCACACACGTGCGCGCGTGCATGCACACACACGCGCGCGCACACACACGCACGCACACACACACACAACCGTGGCAGATGAAGAAATCACCTTTCACATGCTTCTGAGATACTGCAGCTTTAGGGAAGACGTAGATTAGGAACTAATGGGAATTTTCAAGTATCATACTAGGACCAACGTGGCGAAGGGCCTAAATCGTGCATGAGCATAATGAAGCCTCTGCAAGGGTCAGTCGATGGTCTAATCTGCATCACGCGCTATTGTTGCATTAATCAATGTACAATTCGTCCAAGCGAATTTGATAAAGAGTTTTCGAAAGTTAATTTTATGCTATAACTAATCCGTCATCACATGGGGTTCACAGCTTTATATTATCGTCACGAGCAGATCTGGTGATTGCATGTCAACTCCAGATAGCCATTCTGATGATCATTGTTGTCTTTTCAATTATGTGTTAGGCAATGACCAAAATGTTTGTTTTCTTAATTATTTAGCAAACAGTATTATCGTTTTCTTTTGTCTTGTTTCGTTTATTCCTCTATTGACGAGATTGTAAACGTTTGACTGGAAATTATATAATTAAAACAATTCTATTCATCTTTACAATCGACCTTAATTTCCATCTTTTGAAGCTGATAGGTTTTCACAAATGAAGTCTTGAAAATTGAGAGAGAGAGGAGAGAGAGAGAGAGAGAGAGAGAGAGAGAGAGAGAGAGAGAGAGAGAGAGGGGAGAGAAGAGAGAGAGAGAAGAGGGGGGGGAGAGAGAGAGAGAGAGAGAGGGAGGAGAGAGAGAGAGAGAGATGGAGAGGGGGGGGCAGAAAGAGGGATGGAGGAAAGAGCAGTCTAAACAAAGGACCCATCCCTTGGACGTTTCGTTGATTGAGTTTTTCTAGAGCTTTCCCAACAATAGGGAGACAGGTGTGGTGGGCAGAGACTAGACCAGGGACAGAAGACACACAACCTTACAATCCTCAGAAGTCAATTTTCTGAAGGAGGTCCAGCTTGGAGCCACTTGAAGACGGTGGCCATAGAAATAAAGGGGGTAAAGTTTTCACAAACCCCCTTAAGGCGCTATAGACATAAATTAGCACTAGGTCGGTCGCCTAGGAAACACGGTCTGTAGTTGTGGGTGAGCTGGACAACCCGGATACACTTCCCCCCATTCTTGGACTGTGAATCTTTGGCATACGGCAGCATTTTCTTGTGTCTCTGTACCCGCGTCCAAATCTGTTTGCGATCCACTATCGACAGAGAAGCTCGTCCCTTGTACACATCCATCCACTTGCAGGACAACCTCACTTTGCCTCTACCCGGTGAGTTTATATCTACCAGGTGAGTTTACCAACAAATTGAATACTTCTTTTTGAAATTTACATGTGGTTTATTTTTTAAACAAGATCATCCTTCAGTGATATGTTTTTAAAGGAAGAGTTCTGGAGCACAAGTAACTGTTGTTCACCTTCTTTGCTTCTTCGTTTTTCTTTCAATAGAATTCCTTGCCGGTCAAGAAAACCAAGAAAGCACCATGCCTGTGATAACTTTCACAAAACTGAAACAGATCGGAGAAGGAGCGTTTATGTTAATGTTTATGCGAAGGTAGTGAATCGGCCTGCCTTTAAGAGCTTGTAGTGGGTGTACACGCTAACAGTCAACGTCCAAATGAGTCGAATTTTGATTTCCCTTTTGCTTATCGTCGTTAATGTTATGCCTTACCGGTGGTAGTGAATCGGCCCCTTTAAGAGCTTGCAGTGCGCATAACAGCAGTATGAGGTGCTCCAAATGAGTCGAATTTTGAAGAAGAACATTTTATGCAGAATAGAGTGAATCGGCCCCTTTAAGAGCTTTCTTCGGGTGTACATCGTGCCTCCAAATGAGTCGACATTTTGATATTAATGTTATGCGATGGTAGTGAATCGACCCCTTTAACCCTTTCACCGCCAGCCATATTTTAGCCAAAAATTTCCATTAAAATTGCCTGGGTAGAGAACAAAATCCATCTCCAGTATTGGGGATTTGTCTGTGACATATATAAAATAAGGTCTATCCTTACTTCCCAAAACTAAGACAATAGGGTCTTTGGATAATAGACCCCAATTTGATGCCTTTTAGTGACGTGGGTGTTATATCACTGTGGTGCTAAAATGCGATTTTGGCGGTGAAAGGGTTAAGAACTCGGATTTGAATGCGATGCGATTTGGACGATGCGAGTCATAATTTACGTGAAATTCATGTGTTGGCTTTAATTGAGTATAGTGAGCGGTATTTCACGTGAAGGTGACCCAATACGATTTTACGCGTGCGTGGCGCCGGTGGTACGTGAAATATCTATCTCGTGAAATAAATCCCCTTTCTTCTTTCGAATCGTTTGATGTTTGGGAACAGTTCGCCCCTGAATTTCCTTTAGGAGGACCAGGGGCGGACCAAATCATTCGTAACGGGGGGGGGGGGGGGGGTCCGCCTGGGGTGGAACTGCATAGGTTCTGGGTGAAGTGGTAACGTCCTTTAGGAGGACCAGTGTGCGAAGCCCCTGGAAAAGTTTGCAATTTAGTGATTATAAAAACAGAAATGTTTCCATTTTTTAAAAAAAATATTCACCATTGTATAAGATACATGCTTGGGGCAGAGGGGGGTTTCCGGAAAACCTGGAACAACCCCCCCCCCCCCCCCCCAACAACAACAACAACATTACGGTATTTATACGGCGCTGAATCTTGATATAAATCAAATCAAAGCGCACACACACGTTAGCATTCATAACGCATTCAAACAAAAATGCAATACAAAGCGAGCACACACATTTGACATAAATGGTATACAGCAGAAACAGACCTAAAGGCAAGAGAGAGAAGAGAAAGAGAGTGGAGCCTCAATCACGGGGGAACAGGTGGGTTTTGAGGTTAGATTTGAAGGCTGAGAGGGTCGGTCGCTGACGGAGGGAAAGAGGAAGTTTGTTCCAAGATGTCGGTCCTGAGACAGCAAAAGAGCGCACACACACACACACACACACACTCTCAATCTGTCCATGGAATTGGGTTTATGAAAAATAATATTGGCTATGCAAAAAATGTATGCCAACAGGTGTGGCTTGTGACAAAGGACAGAAGGACAGGAGAGGAAGAGCAGGAGGATTCCCATTTTGCCATGAAGGTTATCGACAAGGTGAGTAAAAGTTCAAGTTCAAGTTCAAGTATACTTTAATACCTCCAAAAGAGAAATTCAGGTTAGGTGCAACAACATAACAGAAATAAAAATATAACTGAAAGAACATTGCACATTGGACTGTATAGGGGAAGTATTGTTTTTTTCTCTTGTTGATTTTTTGCTCCTTTTGTTGCCTGCTTTTTGCTCCTTCTGCTATATTTGCTGTTTTCTTGTTTGTCTATGTTCATAAAGGCGCATTCGCCGAAATATCCAGTAGTTTTTTTTTGTCTCTTGTGAATAAAATAACGTCACTTTACACTTGTTGTGTAGTTGTTTGTTTGTTGTATGTTCCAATTGTGTTTTTTAAAGAACATTAATCAAACGTGTGAAACGAAATTATACTAACCAAATAAGTATCATTAAAATTCATTACATCAACTTAGAAATGTGCACATTTAAAACACAGAGAGAGAGACAGACAGAGAGAGACGGAGAGACAGAGAGAGACTGACTGACTGACAGCTCTCTCTCTCTCTCTCTCTCTCTCTCTCTCTCTCTCTCTCTCTCTCTCTCTCTCTCTCTCTTAACGTGGTGTGATGAAACGTGATGACAGCCCTGAAATGGCCTTTGTTGTCGACGGGGTTATAATTCTAATCTTAATCTCTCTCTCTCTCACTCTCTCTCTCTCTCTCTCTCTCTCTCTCTCTCTCTCTCTCTCTCTCTCTCTCTCTCTCTCTCTCTCTCATGTTTGCTTCATAATTTAACTCGTGGCACGGACAATGTGTTATCGATACTTTTGGTATGTTCACTTTATAATCCAGCTTTTGGCGATGTTGATTAGTTGTCAATGTTGCTTTTTGTGTATATGCTCGCTTATAATGGAGTTCTTTGCTGATGATTTGTTGTCTGAAGTTAATGTTTTACGTCCTCTCGGCAAAGCCATATGGGATATGATTTGTTGTCATTGTTGTTTTTCCTTTTTGTAAACCCCTCCACTCTAGCATGGGCAGAAGACCTGGATCAGTGAACTTTGTGAATTGTGTGGATCTCTCTCTCTCTCTCTCTCTCTCTCTCTCTCTCTCTCTCTCTCTCTCTCCTCTCTCTCTCTCTCTCTCTCTCTCTCTCTCTCTCTCTCTCTCTCTCTCTCTCTCACTCACTCTCTCACCTCCCTCCCCACCCCCCCTATTATCTGTAATTTCTCTCTAAAAGAACATTGCCCCATGCCACGAAAAACCCCATGATCTTTATCAATCACATTCATACGAGAGTATTGTGCTTTTTTGTGTGTTTCAGAGAAACCTCTTGTACAAAACAAATAGACAAACCATAGATTCCGAGGCGCGAATTCATGGAGAAATGAAGGTTTGTTGACATAATTATCATATCATTAATTTGCACTGGCTTTTAAAAGCTGTGTCAGACTCTCGTATGAATGCGATTGATAAAGATCATGGGGGTTTTCGTGGCATGGGGCAATGTTCTTTTAGAGAGAAATTACAGATAATAGGGTGGTGTGGGAGGGAGAGAAGAGAGATGAGGAGGAGGGACTGAAAGAGAGAGAGAGATGGAGAGGTCGAGAGAAGGATACGTGAGAGAGTGAGAGAGAGAGGAGAGAGAGAGAGAGAGAGAGAGAGAGAGAGAGAGAGAGAGAGAGAGAGAGAGAGAGAGAGAGAGAGAGAGAGAGAGAGAGAGAGAGAGAGAGAAGAGAGAGAGAGAGAGAGAGAGAGAGAGAGAGAGGAGAGAGAGAGAGAGAGAGAAGAGAGCGTTTTGCCACGTGAGGACGACCTTGAAATTCACTGAGTTGAATTTAGAGAGTTGAATTAGAAAGGTAAGCGTAACTCGGGCAGAACGAGCGCGGGCAAATTAGTAGTCTAGTATAGAGAACGAACACTCGTGGCAAAATGCCCTATTGACATAGGCTAGAACGCTAATGCTACGTCTAAATGTTGTTATGCTATACGTAGTGGCAGCCAGGGATTGTCTTTAGCCATGACAAGCTCCTAGCATAACATCATCTCCCAAATCCCCTGAAGTCGGAGTGTGGCTGCCCACGTGGCGGGGTAATCAAACACGGCCACGCACTTAGGCTTAGCCCCTTCACTGCCAGAGAAAATGAAAGAAAATATAAATGGCAAATCATGCCACAAAAAAGACAACTGATAGAGCCAATCTGGCAAAATTGTCTGGGGATATAACTCTCTTGACTGTGTTAGAACAAAAGCCAGCATATCAGGGTTATTCCTCTTCATCTGATGACATCACTGACATCAGGTCAGTACGTAATACGTTGATGGCAGTCAATGGGTTAATATTCTCACCCCGTAGCTGATGCGCTTGTACGATAGTGCTCAAGTGCTTCCGCTGTTGAGAAGATGATCCCTGGAGTCTTTTAGCTAGGGTACAACAACAACAACAACATATCATTAATGGGCCTAATAGTAGGCCTTCGTATGATTAGTAGCAGCAGCAGCAACAACAGCAGCAGCAGCAGCAGCAGCAGCAGCAGCAGCAGCAGTAGTAGTAGTAGTAGTAGTAGTAGTAGTGGTAGTGGTAGTAGTAGTAGTAGTAGTAGTAGTAGTAGTAGTAGTAGTAGTAGTAGTAGTAGTAGTGGTAGTGGTAGTGGTAGTGGTAGTAGTAGTAGTAGTAGTAGTAGTAGTAGTAGTAGTAGTAGTAGTAGTAGGGTGTTGGTGTTGCTTTTGCTGTTGCTTTTGCTGTTGCTGTTGCTGTTGCTGTTGCTTTTGCTGTTGGTGTTGGTGTTGCTGTTGGTGTTGGTGTTGCTGTTGCTGTTGCTGTTGCTTTTCTTGCTGCTGCTGTTGCTGTTGCTGTTTGCTGTTGCTGTTGTTGCTGTTGCTGCTGCTGTTGCTGTTGCTGTTGTTGTTGTTGTTGTTGTTGTCGTTGTTGTTGTTGCAGCAGCAGCAGCAGCAACAGCAGCAGCAACAGAATGATGAAACCACCCATGAGGAAAACCATGACAAAATCCCGACTACCAGTCTGTGTGTCCGTCCATCTGAGTTGTCCCCAAATGACCAGAAAGAAGATACAATTGCATCACCAAAGGAAGGGTTTCACACAGAAAAAATAGAATGGCCCAGCTAAAGTATTCAGATAATGTAGCATGCACAAACACAAAGGCTCTATGACCCCGCTTAAGGTCAACTACTTTCTTTTCCATGAAACATTGAGTGCGTTTACGGTGCCTATTGTTTTACGTGCCGTGTCGTGCCAGGCCAGCTCTCGGCTCGGTACAATGCGTTTACGATGAAAATTATCCACGCCAAAGCGGGCCATGACCGCGCTGAAAGTGGCCCTGCTCCAGAGGTGGGCCACAGTCATGCCAGAATCGGGCCACGTTCCTTTCCCATGTGCTAGCTCCTTTCTTTCGCGGAAAAAAATGTCTGAAGCAGCGTGCACTTGGAGCGACCAAGAAACAGATTTTTTTTTAAACAAAAGTGTGGGCAGATTATCAAATACAAAAGAAGCTTGAGTCAAGCACCAAAAACAAGTCTCGTGTTCTGTCATATCGGCAACATTCTTGCTGATGAATACAACATTGAAAGAACAGCAATTCAATGCAGAGAGAGAAAAAAAAGCTGAGAGTCTGCGTATGTGAACTATTACGAATATAATTATCAGTATTATCATTGAAAGAACAGCAATTCAATGCAGAGAGAAAAAACACCTGAGAGCCTGCGTATGTGAACTATTAGCCTACGATGAAATTATCATTATTATCACGATCACCATCATCATTATTATTATTATTATTATTATTATTATTATCCTTGCTGCTTCTTCTGCTGTTGTTGTTGTTGTAATTATTTTATATGTGCTTGTTTGTTTGTCTTACTATTTTTTTAAGTTCATATCTGACATTCCTTTGAGGAAAAAAAGTGTAAGAAAAAACAACCGAATACTACTTCATGTTTGTCAGTTCCTGTCTGCTGCTTTCCTTTTTCTCATCACATTATAAACCCGCTCTCCAGTACTGTCCTTTGACATAGACAATGTTGGTGTACCGCTTCCAGTGAGAGGTAGGACAAGTACTGGGCAAAGATGTGTAGAGCAATTGTTGCTGTTGCCTGTCTGTCGTTTCCGACAATGACTGCCAGATAGCAGAAGGGGCAGACGCTATTCCAGCGGACTGTGTTTCATTTTGTTTATAGTGGGAAAACCTTGCCCAGGGTACATCCCCACTCTCTCGGTCACAAAAATGTAAGGACGAGAGTTGGCATATAGGGGAAGGTCCCCAAAGACCAACCAATCCCATGGCTGTAGCACTAGAGTCAGTGTGTGCTGTACCATGGTACTCCAATACTGTAGAAAATAAAACGAAGTATAGCTCTCATTGCTCTCATTTACTATTGGCCCTTTCTACAGGCTAATGTGTCTGTGTGTGTGTGTGTTTGTGTGTGTGTGTGTGTGTGTGTGTGTGAGAGAGAGAGAGAGAGAGAGAGAGAGAGAGAGAGAGAGAGAGAGAGAGAGAGAGAGAGAGAGAGAGAGAGAGAGAGAGAGATTTACTGCATGTTGGTTTATATGGTTGGGTATGTTTGAATATATTTACATATATGCTTGGGTGTGGATAAGCGGAAAGGGATATGGGGATATAGAAAAGAGCCCCCCCCCCCCCCCCCCCAGAGCCCCCCCCCCCCCAACAACAAAAAACCCAAAAAAACAAAAAACGGAGCAGTACGGAGTGTGGTAGGTGGGGCGAAAAATGAGATGATTTGAACATGATGTATGATACACTGATACATTGGAATATGAGTTCCACAATTGAGAAAACAATTGATACAATAAACAACGTTGGGCACTGTTCACAATTACACCGAACATTAGAGGTAAAGAAGAATCAAACGAAACAAAACCAAACAGAACAACCAAAACAAACAAAACACACAAAAAAACTAAAACAAAAAACCACTGGCAGTGTTGGAAAAGCATGGGTTTTTTGTTTGTACTACCAAATTATACATTGTAAGTCTCAATTTGTTTGCTGATAAAATCTTACAAATGTCTTTGTTTCACAGCAGATTACCATTGCTAAATCAAATGAGAATACAAAAAATTCTTGTTCATTGCAATTGCAGTTTATATTATTGTTGACTAAAGAAAAAAGTCTTCTCCCACGCAAACTTTGCAAATACAGTATATATTTTTTCTAAGCCGCTTTGCCCTTCTCCTCCTCCTTTCATTAACGCCATCCTTGAAAACCGCAAAGCACGTGTTGCTTCATAGAAGCCACTCTCTTGCATTCCACGGATAGCATCTAAGAAAAGGAGGAAGGTCAGAAAAGTAACATAGACACAACACTTCAATCGAGCTGCGCCAGGCAAGAAGAAGCACGCCACTTCAGCGCGGCCAGTTTTCCAGCTGTGCTGCATTCATAAATGGCCCCTGTATTACACATTCTCTTGATATTCCTTCAATAAACTTAACTTTATTTTTTTCTAGAAATAAAGTGCATAAAATCTTTTTTTTTAAAGTACAGTCCATAAGTTCTAAGCAAAGGAAGTTTGAAGAGGGAATCCTCCCATGTTTGCTCTGAAAGGCAAATATAAACTCTCTAGTCATCTTTATCATTATCATTATTTCTCTCTCTTACTCTGTCTCTGTCTCTGTCTCTGTCTCTCTCTCTCTCTCTCTCTCTCTCTCTCTCTCTCTCTCTCTCTCTCTCTCTCTCTCTCTCTCTCTCTCTCTCTCTCTCCCTCTCTCTCTCTCTCTCTCTCTCTCTCTCTCTCTCTCAAATAAACATGTACAGCCCTGCTTAAATCCTGTGTGATATTGAACTCATACTGTATAACTTATCTATTGCCTTGCAAACAACTACATGTTATATGTATGCTATATGTCAAATGAATGTTTAGATCTCAGTTCTTTGCTTTGTTTATTGGTTTGCCTTTTAAAACTTTTTTTTGACTTGTTAAATATGTTTGGATCGATGTTGCTTTCACTTCCTACATGTAATCAATTATTTGGTTTCATTATGTGTATTTTTTTAATGTTTATTTGGTCGTCGCCAGACAATGCATCTGCGTGTGTGTGTGTGTGTGTGTGAGAGAGAGAGAGAGAGAGAGAGAGAGAGAGAGAGAGAGAGAGAGAGAGAGAGAGAGAGAGAGAGAGATTGAGAGAGAGAGAGAGAGAGAGAGAGAGAGAGAGAGAGAGAGAGAGAGAGAGAGAGAGAGAGAGAGAGAGAGAGAGAGAGAGAGAGAGAGAGAGAGAGAGAGATATAGACGTTCGTGTTTTCAAATGCGTTTCTTGTTTGTAGTGACATTTTTGTGGGGTTTTTACTTTCATGTTACTAGTCAATTTTATTGTTTTTGCTATTAAATTTGTTTTTCTTTTGTCCAAGGACAGATTATAAGAATAGGCATCGCCTAAAATCTTTATCCTTGTCAAATAAAGTATTTCAGTATCCAGTGTCCACTCTCTCTCTCTCTCTCTCTCTCTCTCTCTCTCTCTCTCTATCTCTCTCTCTCTCTCTCTCTCTCTTCTCTCTCTCTTTAACGCTTATGAAATAAACAGTTTCGTTACCAGCCACATGGCAAAGCACTGCAACCAAAAATACTGCCGCGCGGCTAGTGATATAGCGTCTTAATGCTCTAGTTTTGTCTCTGGGTTTTTTTTGGTCTCCAAAACATCCTCTAGTGAGCGACTTAGCTCGTTCTTTTAACCGTGTGGCGGCGCTACGGTTGAGTGGCTCCAAAATATGGAGGAGAGTTGAGTCTCCCTCCCCCCACCCCCTCTCTCTCTCTCCACAACAAAAGCTACCATAGATTTGGACACAATCGACCGCAGCGCCACCGCTGTAAAAGGAGCGAGCTAAGTCGACCATTGCATGGTTGATATTTTAAACACCACCACTGGGAATGGAAAAAAAAGTTTTCCTGTTGAGAAAAAAAAAGAGATGAAAAATGCTTTGATTACCAGCCACGAACGAAGCGGCTGACTATGTTTGGACGATAACGTTTGAACAGGGGAACCTAGAAGGCTCAAAACTGTGCAAGCTGATAGGAACCTATGATATCTAGGCCAGGTTCGAAAATGGAGATCATGGGTCGAAGGTCAAGGTCACTCGAACCGAAAATGACGTCTCGACGCGCGCCGCGTCATACAAAATGACGCGTCGCGGCGAAAAAGCTACCGCGCGTCAATGCACAATAATAATAATAATAATAATAATAATAATAATAATAATAATCATTTATAGAGCGCTCTTTCTCTCATGAGCTCACGGCGCTTCACAATTATTTAAATAAATACATAGATCATAAGCTACTACAATATTAGCCCTAACTATCAAAAACATGCACATAGCCACAAGACGCACACGTCCGCACACACACACACACACACGCGCGCGCGCGCACACACACACACACACAATG
>JAGGCT020002396.1:0-16788 GCA_017654935.2 Phymorhynchus buccinoides | reverse complement strand
TATCCATTCTTTGTTGTTTTTTTCCCCAAGGAAGCCCATTCAACTTTTCCATTGCCTCCCTTTGTATTGCCTTGGACCTGCATGCTTTTGGTTTCCTTTACTTGTTTTGTGCGTACAGGGTGACTTTAAAATGTAACCCTCTAATTCGTTAATTAAAATGTAATAATCAAGCTGTCTGTGTCCAGGTTCACTTTAAAATGCAACCCCCTAAATCGTTAATTAGAATGTAATAACCAAGCTGTCTGTGTCCAGGTTCACTTTAAAATGCAACCCCCTAAATCGTTAATTAAAATGTAATAATCAAGCTGTCTGTGTCCAGGTTCACTTTAAAATGCAACCCCCTAAATCGTTAATTAGAATGTAATAACCAAGCTGTCTGTGTCCAGGTTCACTTTAAAATGCAACCCCCAATACAATATGAACATTTTAAGAAGAAACATAGAGACCACATTCACATTCTCAATCAAGTTTGAATAGAATATTGCAACTTGAAATAAAATCATACTGCCATCGACATACCAATTACATGACTAATTATAGTAGACAAATTGTGCAAAAACAAAAATACCCTTCTACCTCATTTACAAGCATTTAAAGTTTACAAAATGTAGACATTCTACATACAAAATACGAATTATAAAATATTTGTAAATACATGCGATAAAACGGACCCCCCCCCCACACACATACACACACACACACACACACACACGCACGCACGCACGCACGCACGCACGCACGCACGCACGCACGCACACACACACACACACACACACACACACACACACACACACACACACACACACACACACACACACACACACACACACACACACTAATCAATCATAATATGTCCGAAACAAGTGAGTTTTAAGGGCAGAGCGAAAGGTGGAGATAGAGTGAGGTGCTAAATAGTAGAAGGATCGTTCACCAAACGATTTCTTTGTGGATCCGAGGAACCTTGAGTGTGCAGCAGTCAGAGGAAGAACGAAGGGAGCGAGCAGGTGTGTAGACAGTTACTAGTTCGGAGAGATAGACGGGACCAGAGGAGTGAACAGCACCGAAACAAAGGCAAGCTATTTTATACTTGATTCTAGCCTCTACTGGAAGCCAGTGCAAGTTACGAAGATGAGGTGTTGTATGATCAGAACGTGGAATCTTGAGAGTGAGACGTGCTGCACTGTTTTGCAGTTTTTGAACACGTTGCAGGAGATACTGAGGACAGCCACAGAGAAGAGAGTTGCAATAGTCAATGCGGGAAAGAATAAAAGCAGAAACAAGAGTTTTCGTGGCTGCAACAGACAGAAAGTGTCGAACAGCACTGATTCGTCTGAGCTCATAATTGATGGAACGTATGAGATTAATAACCTGTGTATGCATTGTAAGATTTGAATCGAGGGTAACTCCGAGATTCTTTGCTGACTTAGAAAACTGAACACAAGCATTGCCAACTGTAAGAGTTTCTGGAAGAGAAATAGTTGCAGACATACGCTGAGAGGAAACAACCTTGTATGCTGGCTTTCCCCGATTCATTTAAAGTGCCACTCACCTTGTATGTTGGCTTTCGCCGATTAGCTTAAGCTGTTAAGGTGCCACGCACCTTGTATGTCCACCACATCACACTGATTTCCACCACATCACACTGATTTCCATCACATCACACTGATTTCCATCACATCACATCACACTGATTTCCACCACATCACACTGATTTCCATCACATCACACTGATTTCCACTGATTTCCATCACACACACTGATTTCCACACATGATTTCCACCACACACTCACACTGACTGATTCCATCACATCACACTGATTTCCACCACATCACACTGATGTCCACCACACCACACTGATGTCCACCACATCACACTGATGTCCACCACACTACACTGATGTCCACCACACTACACGGATGTCCACCACACCACACTGATGTCCACCACACTACACTGATGTCACCACACTAAATGTGCCACAAGTGTCCACACTACACTGATTCACCTTGTATGTTGGCTTTTCCCGATTCTTAAAGTGCAACAAGTGCCACTCACCTTGTATGTTGGCTTTACGCGATTCATTTAAAGTGTCACTCACTTTGCATGTAATCATAAAATCAGAAAAGGACAACACTCCTCGGCATTATTAATATCAGTAATAGTATGGTAGCAATAAACAAATCAAGTTATGTCATACAAAGGTATGAAACAAATATGCCTTCACATATAATATAAAAATCATCAAGTATAAATATCATCATTCAAGCAATTTAATATTTATCAACATCTTCTGATGCGTGTATTTTATAAGACAATTGGAGTGTGTGTCAAGTCAAGTCAAGTCAAAATGATCTTTATTGAGGATAAAGGAGTAAGCTTGACAGCTTTTTTCCATCCTGTCCTCAGAATGAAAAGTAATTCGAAAGCAACTCGAAAAATAACTCAACATGCAAAGCAAAACATTCCAAACTACTAAACATTAGCCTAATAATATAACGCATTGAAACAACTCTATTGAGAGAGAGAGAGAGAGAGAGAGAGAGAGAGAGAGAGAGAGAGAGAGAGAGAGAGAGAGAGAGAGAGAGAGAGAGAGAGAGAGAGAGAGAGAGAGAGAGAGAGAGAGAGAGAGAGAGAGAGAGAGAGAGAGAGAGAGAGAGAGAGAGAGAGAGAGAGAGAGAGAGAGAGAGAGAGAGAGAGAGAGAGAGAGAGACGAGAGAGAGAGAGAGAGAGAGAGAGAGAGAGAGAGAGAGAGAGAGAGAGAGAGAGAGAGAGAGAGAGAGAGAGAGAGAGAGAGAGAGAGAGAGAGAGAGAGTCTTCATGTTTAACGTCTTTATCATGAAAAGCAGGAACCCCATGACAAAAAAATATTAATTGTATTCAAGAACTTGGTTTCTTTTTGTTCTTAAGAAGAAGATACAAATGGAACAAACCAACCCAAAAACATGGGAAAGAAAACGCAGATGATAAAACCGTCTTGCTTACCCTTTATCCAGATCAACGTGAAAGTTCCACTCAGGCTGAGAACGTCTTGCCAGCTTGCCTGATAACTGACCAAAAGACCAGAGAAGGTGAGATTATCTTATTGTCAAAAGAAAGCAACACTTGTTGTTTTTAATGAAGACTTTCGTGAAACAAACACGTTAATACTAGCATTACATTTAAGATATACACCAATGCAAGAGAATTATTGCCTCCACCAATTAGGAAAACGTTTGGGCTGTGCCTATCTGTGAGCAATTCTAGTTAGACATTTTCAACAGATTTTATTTTTTGTTTTAAGGAGATGGGAGGGGGGGGGGGGGGGGGAGGAGAGAAGTATCATTTAAAGAGGTTTTGTTTTAACCATCTTTTGAGTTACTGTTATTTGTCACTTGAATACACTAGTCGAACATTTACTATAATAGTTGACATTTTTATTAATAGATAAGCTAAGCAATTGTCTGTGTACTGCTATTTGTCACTTGAATACTCTAGTCGAGCAGTTACTATAATAGTTCACATTTTTATTAATAGATAAGCTAAGCTATTGTCTGTGTGTCTTTAACAAAAAACAACCTAATGGATACAGAGTTGTTTAATGGTTCCTGTCTTTGACAAAAGAACATCCTACTGAATACAGACCATGTATGTTATCATTTACTTTCATATAGTTCCTATGCAAACTGCAGGGTGCCTTTCAGCAAAGTTGAAGCAGACATGTCCATTTTGGCGGAGGTTTGAGTGGCTACTTTATTTTTTAATATACATGTTACGAATTCTACGTCCGGCGTATTCAATGCGTACTTAAGGTAAGGTATGCTGGGAAAAAACCTGATAAAGAATACTTTGCTTAGTTTGTGTTTTGGTTAGGCCTGTTCTTGGATTAAGTAGATGGCTGAGACGATTGTTTTATTGTTTCGTTTCCTTGTTCGCACTAAGTTTGGTTGATACTATTTATCATTCGCTAGACTATACGTTTGAAATCATTACAAATGTTACATCCAACCAACTTATTCATAGTGTAGATTCGTTGTTTTGTGTTAACAGCAAATACATATTTGTAACACATATACAAAGTGTTTATAATTGTCTGGTATGCATGATTTATACTTTAGGCCGGTGAAGTTTTGTGAGGCTTTTCTTTTTAAACAAATCCAAATCCACCACGAATATAACATTAATTCAGTTTCAGAGAGAGAGAGAGAGAGAGAGAGAGAGAGAGAGAGAGAGAGAGAGAGAGAGAGAGAGAGAGAGAGAGAGAGAGAGAGAGAGAGAGAGAGAGAGAGAGAGAGAGAGAGAGAGAGAGAGAGTCAATAAAAAGGCTAGTTATTCAAATTGTCATGTATTCAACTGTTTATATTAAATACAATTCGGCGCCCACTATTCAAATCAAACAACACCAATAACAAAAAACACTATTCAAATCAAACAACGCCAATAACAAAAAACACTATTCAAATCAAACAACACCAATAACAAAAAACTCTATTCAAATCAAACTTCTTCTTCTGCGTTCCCAGGCCATATGGCCATAATGGGTAAGGTACATATGTGTCCGGTTTCAGTGTTCACTGGTCTCCCCGCTGTGTACAGCCGACACATTCCAATTTCAGAGGAGCTCAAGGGAGAAAAATTATTCGGAAGACTTTTTTTTAAAAAGGCAGGAGAATGGGCCAATAAGTCAGAAAGATAGTAGATGATAGAAAGCAAAGGGAAAAGGCAGAGTCAAAGAGAGTGGCAGATTAGAGGAAGTTACAAACACAAAACTTCCAGAAGGTGGGGGAACTATTCTTACGAAAGACCTCCCGGTATCCCCAAGGAGGAGATTCAAATCAAACAACACCAATAACAAAAAACACTATTCAAATCAAACAACACCAATAATAAAAAAACTATTCAAATCAAACAACACCAATAACATATACAAACATGATACTAACGTTTTTCTTACCCACTTCCCAGATAAAAGCGTTCCTGCATCCTCCCACGAAAGTTCAACAGATTCTATACCGCCTTGCCCACCACGACCACAAAGAATCACACAGAATGTAACTGGGGGGTTATAAACTTCCCCTCAGACTCAACGTCTTAACAGCTCGCCTGACCACTGACCAAATGAAAGGCAGGGGCTACTGTGGCTAGTGTACAGAGAATTCGGACCGCGTCACGATGATGTAACCTGCTTTTACGTAATAAGGTGTGTCCATTGTTTTGACATCCCCCCCTCCCACCTCCCCTTCTCCGTGTCAACAGCTATTCACCTGAGTCTCCGACGTCCCTTCAGATGTCAGCTGATGTAAGCGTGGGCTTGAGAAAGAAAGGTTTTATCAAAGTAGCCCAGAGGGAAGGTTTGACAACAAGGTCTATTATCACCTCTACCCTCCCCCTTCTCCTTCAAGTCCCTTCCTTTCCTCCGAAGTCAGAGTGTGGCTGCCCACGTGGCAGGGTGATAAAAAAAACGGTCACACACGTAATGTTCTCATCCCTAGCTGGTGCGTTTGTGTCATAGTGTTCAAGTTCTTCGGATGTTGGGATGGTCACCAAGCCGCGAGTAGCTATGTGCCTTGTATACTTAATGGAATGTCCCGTGTGTGCCTGCCCCCCAGTAACACAACACGGACTTCCAAGGCTGGGGCAGGGCTGCTCTCGCGTTGATAGGACGGGTGTGGCTGGTGCATCTCTGGGTCCCATCAGCACCTTCGGGTGTTTCTATTTCATTTTTTTTTTTTCCCTCTTGGGATGACTAAGGAAAGACCTAACAAAAATAGGATCACATTCTGGGACTCTCTTCGGAGGCTTATAAGTCCGTAAGGCGGGAGCCTGTGGCTTTGTCAGGGATGCACTGGCCTCGCGTGTCCTTTTTGTGGGCTGTTGGATGCGTTCTGGTTTCTGAGTGGGTGTCTTTTGCCGGTGGGCTCTGCAGTCATGAAAAATGGACTGGTACACCCATGGGGACATTTCGCAAGGACTGCTTTGTATCGTATCCGATGGTCACCAAGCCGCGAGTAGATATGTGCCTTGTATACTTAATGGAATGTCCCGTGTGTGCCTGCCCCCCAGTAACACAACACGGACTTCCAAGGCTGGGGCAGGGCTGCTCTCGCGTTGATAGGACGGGCGTGGCTGGTGCATCTCTGGGTCCCATCAGCACCTTCGGGTGTCTATATTTCATTCACAACAGCTGAGCCCACTGAGAGATGAAAACAACAGCTGATCCTACTGAGAGAGAGAGAGAGAGAGAGAGAGAGAGAGAGAGAGAGAGAGAGAGAGAGAGAGAGAGAGAGAGAGAGAGAGAGAGAGAGAGAGAGAGAGAGAGAGAGAGAGAGAGAGAGAACAAGAACAACGTTTTCAATGAACCGGGCCATCTGTCCATGTCAAAGGGAACAGTGGGAAGGAGGAATTGTTAAATCAACAACCGTACTTTCGACCTTATTCCGGATTCCCGTTTAAATCAGAACTTCCAGAAGGTGGGATAACTATTTATCCAAAAGTCCCCCGGTATCCCCACGCTGTTTCTTTGTAATTGTACTGATTTCAATAGTCACAGTTGGTAGAGGGAAGTGAGAGTCAATGCGTGAAGAACCCGTGTTGAAGAAACGCCCTGATATGAAGCGACTTTCCCTACCCACGACCTGAAGAGCTCTCTCATCAAATGGCCGTAATTCTTTGAGTTTAGCTAAGCATTCTGTTTCAAGAACTATGCCTGGCGGCTGTTTGTCGCTGGTCTTATTGACTAAAATACTAAACCGATCTTAACTAAGCTTGGTCCTGTTGCCGGTACATGTCATGACGTCATTGCCCGTAGTGACTGTTTTGAACACCAAACAGCAAGCCATAAGAACGTAATCCCACTTGATGAGATGTTATTACATTTTTCATTGTTGTCCCGAAGTCTGTTGAGGATTCCCCCTACCCGAGGCGTTGACGAGTGAATGACTGCAAATAACCACTTGTCCTCTCCACCCATGACCATGTGTGTTGAAGAGAATACCCTAGAGTCGAACAGTCTCCAGTCCGACCAGTGTCAGCTAAATAACCACCTGTCCTCTCCACCCATGACCATTTGTTGTTGAAGAGAATACCCTAGAGTCGAACAGTCTCCACTCCGACCAGTGTCAGCTAAATAAACACCTGTTCTCTCCACCCGTGACCATTGTTGTTGAAGAGAATACCCTAGAGTCGAACAGTCTCCAGTCCGACCAGTGTCAGCTAGATAAACACCTGAGGGGGGGGAGAGGGGGGGAGAGGGGGAGAGGTGGAGAGGGGTGGAGAGGGGGTGGAGAGGGGGTCCTTGAAATGGTCGGAGAATTGAGTAAGTTTAGTCACTTTCATTTTTGCCATACGTCTTAGAATACTGTGTGAGCAAATAAAATAGTCTACCACACTGCTACCCTGTGGACTGCAGCATGTGTATGATCCTTCCAAATCCCCTAATACTCTCCCCATTTAGAATGCACATTTGGTTGTCTACACACAAACTGAGTAGACGGCGTCAGCTCTTATTTGTTGTGCTATCCATGGAGCGTCTTCTCGTGAACTTGTCCATTCTATAGTCCTCTGGTAAATCATAACAGTTTTTTTCAGTGTCCATGGTAATAAAGTCAGCTTGATCAGCAGTCCTGGCATTAAAGTCTCTACACAGTAGAATGTCGCCCTTAGACGTGAGTTCTTCAATCTTCCTTTCTAGCGAGTCCCAGATCTGTGTAGTGAAGTCTTTGCCAAAGGAAGAGTTTGCTGGCGGTATGTACACACAACCTATAAATGTGTCTCTATTGTCAACGTTTCTAACCTCAAATGGTGCTTTGACTAGTATCCACGCAATGTCACTGTTATTCGTTGGTAAAAATTTGACATATTGTCTGTATTGTTGCTTTACATAAATAGAAATACCCCCAGAGGCCTTTGATACTTTCCCTCTTTTCTGTCTGCAATAGTGGACTCCTTCTGACATAAACTGTGACTGGAAGTGAGAGAAGTAGCACTTCTGACATAAACTGTGACTGGAAGTGAGAGAAGCAGCACTTCTGACATAAACTGTGACTGGAAGTGAGAGAAGCAGCACTTCTGACATAAACTGTGACTGGAAGTGAGAGAAGCAGCACTTCTGACATAAACTGTGACTGGAAGTGAGAGAAGCAGCACTTCTGACATAAACTGTGACTGGAAGTGAGAGAAGCAGCACTTCTGACATAAACTGTGACTGGAAGTGAGAGAAGCAGCACTTCTGACATAAACTGTGACTGGAAGTGAGAGAAGCAGCACTACCAACTGAAACTGTGAACCAAGCTGTGAAGAAGCAATGTGCTTGCCAGCCGCCATTCAGACATTCATGCATAGTACGTTGGCACAGTATAAGCTTTAAGCTTGTTGTTGCCGTTATGCTTGCTTAATATGTGTGTAAATTGTGTTTTTTGTTAAATACAAATCATTTAAACCAAGAAGCATTGTGTTCAACAACAAACAAGTTGTGAGTATAGGGCTATGCTTGGTGTGTCCGTCAAGTGGGCCACTGTGATGGATAAAGAGTAAGAAGGGGAGAGTGGATGGGGTGAAGATGAATGGACCCACTGGTAGAGTGGGCCACTGTGATGGAGAAAAAGTAAGAAGGGGAGAGTGGATGGGGTGAAGATGAATGGACCCACTGGTAGAGTGGGCCACTGTGATGGATAAAGAGTAAGAAGGGGAGAGTGGATGGGGTGAAGATGAATGGACCCACTGGTAGAGTGGGCCACTGTGATGGATAAAGAGTAAGAAGGGGAGAGTGGGTGGGATGAAGATGAATGGACCCACTGGTAGAGTGGGCCACTGTGATGGATAAAGAGTAAGAAGGGGAGAGTGGATGGGGTGAAGATGAATGGACCCACTGGTAGAGTGGGCCACTGTGATGGAGAAAGAGTAAGAAGGAGAGAGTGGATGGGGTGAAGATGAATGGACCCACTGGTAGAGTGGGCCACTGTGATGGAGAAAGAGTAAGAAGGGGAGAGTGGGTGGATGAAGATGAATGGACCCACTGGTAGAGTGGGCCACTGTGATGGATAAAGAGTAAGAAGGGGAGAGTGGATGGGGTGAAGATGAATGGACCCACTGGTAGAGTGGGCCACTGTGATGGATAAAGAGTAAGAAGGGGAGAGTGGATGGGGTGAAGATGAATGGACCCACTGGTAGAGTGGGCCACTGTGATGGATAAAGAGTAAGAAGGGGAGAGTGGGTGGGATGAAGATGAATGGACCCACTGGTAGAGTGGGCCACTGTGATGGATAAAGAGTAAGAAGGGGAGAGTGGATGGGGTGAAGATGAATGGACCCACTGGTAGAGTGGGCCACTGTGATGGATAAAGAGTAAGAAGGGGAGAGTGGGTGGGATGAAGATGAATGGGCCCACTTGTAGAACCAGGGCCTGGCTCTGGGTAGAACAGCTTGGGGAATGTAAAGAGGAGGCCAAGAAGATAAGTAGGGTGAAGCGGGAGGGAGAACTGTCCTTCAAGAACGACCATGAGATCTGAAGAGGTCCTTTAAAAGGATGACACTCCAGTCAAGAGTTGTCTTTGGAAACTGACCACGAGAACGGAACAGGTATTTTAAGATGATGACTTTTCAGGTTTGTTATTTTGCATCCGTCCTGCACACAAATCACACACTTAGTAAGTCTGTCTCAAGACTAATATCGTTTTAGGATTATCAAACACTTTCTTAAGCTTGCTGCAATCAGTCTTCACGTGAGTTAAATACGAATCTATGATGTTTGAGAATTATCAGACACTTAGTCAAATCTATCTGAAGCCTAATATCGTTTAGTCTTATCTCCCACTAAAGAGTACAGGATAATCTGCTTTAGTCAGCATCGTGTGGATAATTACTTTAACGATAGTTGTCACACAGAGACACTTGAGTTAATCCCGCCAAAAGATGTTCATAAACAAAGAAACGCAACAATGACTATGGACCAAGCCTTTCCTAAACACTTCCCTCTTCTCTCTACACGCCGTCTTTTCCAGCCTCGTGAGAACAAAGCCTTTGAAAACACACCCACGAGGGTAGGACAACAGTCACACCTGTTGGGGAAACTGTTTATTTACTCAAAGGACTCCCTGCAGGTGTCAGGCTCCAGGCTTCAGTGTAAACTGAACATATGTCATCACCTCTGCACGTGTTGTTCACATGGCCAGCAGACAGACAAAACAAAGAAATACACACACCTCCCTTGAGGGTGTAACTAATGGAGTTAAGTCAAGCCAAGTCATGTACCATTCACAGCAACTCTGAACGATAGTAGCAACTCTGAACAATAGTAACAACTCTGAACGGTCATAACAACTCTGAACGGTCATAGCAACTCTGAACGGTAGTAACAACTTTGAACAGTAGTAACAACTCTGAACGATACAAACAGATCTGAACGACAGTAACAGGTCTGAACGGTCATAGCAACTATGAACGGTCATAACAAATCTGAACGGTCACAACAACTCTGAACGATAGTAACAGCTCAGAACGGTCGTAACAACTCTGAACGATAAGAGTTCTCTACTTTTGAGTTAGTTTAACAACGGACACTTCGTCGAACAGCGCGTGTCATCCTCTAAAATAGAAGATCATCTTGCAAAATATTTGCCTTCAAATGTTCGTAACATCGTACCAAAAGGGAAGTATCCCTATAGTAATTTGTATGATTCGCCCTAGACTATATTATTTATGTCTCCCCATCACCCTTATTTGTTTTCCCAATGGCACTCCAATTTCTTTAGCATAATTTCACCACCACCCTATCCACTAACTCCAGCGACGTTATGGTCTGTGTACATGTTAACAATATTCACAAAATATCTGTATTTCTCCATGGCAGCACAGTGTTAGGCCACTCATAAAGGTCTGTGCATACGTTAACAATATTCACAAAATATCAGTATTCCCCCATGGCAACACTGTGAGCTGTAAGTCATATTAAGGTCTGTGTAGACGTTAACAATATTCACAAGATATATCTATTTCCCCATGGCAACACAGTGAGCTGTAAGTCATATCAAGAGTGGGCTATCACTGTGTTGACATGGGGAAATATAAATATCTCGTGAATAATGTTAACGTGTACACAGACCTTTAACAAGTTCACAAAATATCTTTATTTCGCCATGGCAACACAGTTTTAGGCCATTCATAATATAACTTACAACTCATTGTGTTACCATGAAGAAATAGTGTTATTTTGTGAATATTTGTAACGTGTACACGTACAGGGACCTTAAGCAAACGAGGGGGGGGGGGGGGGGGGGGGGGGGGCTTTGCACTTGATCTAGTGCTGCAGCCTAAGGGATGGGTTGGCCTTTGGAGACCTTCCCCTACGCCAGCTGTCCTCTAATCTCTTCGGCCGAGAGAGTGGGGATGTATCCTGGACAAGGCATATGGACTATAAAACAAAATTCTACCCATCCAGAATAGCACCTGCCCCCTCTGCTATCTGGTAGTCATAGTCGGAAACGACGGACAGGCATACATGTTAAGCTGATATAACACTACACCTTGTTGATTAATGATGTTCTAAGAGGGCAATATATCATGAACCGCTGCACAGAATCACTTTAAATGTTGCACTTGGTGGTCAGTCACCATATTAAGTGCTGGTGTTTTCTGTTGAGTGACATCCTGGAAAATGGTAGGTGAGCGGTGAGTTGGAGTATCATCCAAATAGCATTAGAATGTTCATCTCTCCGGGCAAGATCTTGTGGAACGGCCACACTGCATGCACAGAATCACTTCAAATTTTGCAGAATGCTCTATATAGTTATATCTTACTTACAAGCTGACAATGTTCCCTTGCGCAAAATGATGATCCTCGTGGAGGTTAGGGTATCTCCTTATGGAACAGGTTTGTTTTGCTAAACGCTGCACAGAATCGCTTCAAAATTTGGCAATGTCGTGGCGCATTTAAAGGGACACCCTGACGGATGAGTTTTTGCAAGAAACACGTCGAGTCGAGATCACCAGGAAAACACCCTTTACAGAGATCGCAACACTCACTTTGCTCTGGTTTCCTAGAAATCAAACCGTCAAATTGATGATTCCTCCTTGGCGGAGGTGCTGGAAGTCAGATTCTTTCAATGCCTGAGTCAGACCAAATCGTTTGCACGAAATATCCACAATACAAGCCCCCCCCCCCCCCCCCCCCCCACCCCCCACCCCTTTTTTTTTAAAGCTATTTTATACAGTTTACCAAAAGGAGTTTCGCTCACAACAAAGGAAATAGTTCCATTTTTTTTTCTTCTGCACTACAAAGAAGAAAAATTAAGCTTCAACCACTCTTGAGTGGCCTCCACCCACCCCATCAAAAACGGCTTCTCTCTCCGGCAACTTCCGCCAAGGAGGAATCGCCGTTTTGACTTCTAGGAAACCAGAGCAAAGTGAATGTTACGATCCTTGAAAAGGCTGTCTTTTTTCGGGGGGGGGGGGGAGGGGAGGGGGGGGGGCTTGTTCCTACGCCACTGACACACACAGTACACACATAAAGACACAGACCGCGGCCCTGGATAGGTTGTTACAGTAATCGAGATCGGCAGTGCACATACCCATTCATCATCTCTTATTTCAGCTCTAGACAATGTCATGTACCCCCCCCCCACCCCACCCCCACCCCCACACACACACACACACTACAATCATAGCATAGAGCGAGAGACAGACAGACCATAGACTATAAGAGAAGGACAGACAGACATTCTACGGCCCCCATCATCATCATCATCATCCAACGAGAAGACTATCCAGCCTTCAAGCAGAACGTCCATAAGGCCCCACGGTCAATTGGACGGAAATCTCAACCTCTTCGAGAAAGAAAAAGACAGTGAAGAACAGACTAAACGCAGACATCTTTCTATTTTTAGAGGGTTTTTTTTTAACCAAAAGTACAAAGTTGCGGTAAAATAACCTGCATTCTATTTTGCCACTGGCGACTCTATAGCCACTGCCTAAAAATATTTTAGATGAAAATGCACTCTTCAGTCTCGTTCTGCAATGAAGTTAGTCTACTCACGGATTCTATATTTAGCAATGTCCATGGTCTACTCAAACGGGATTTCCCGGTTGATGTGTTTTAGAGGCCTTGTAAGGGTTTCTTTGATAGCCTAATAGCTGCTGTTCGAATCCCAAGAAACAAAAGTACGAGACAACAAAGGATTTTTTCCCAACAGAAGTTTATAGAATCGAAATCGAATACAGACATTTTGCTATTTATACTTGTAAAATGCGAAACAAATTCGAAGTATTTGAAAATTATTTATTTTTGTGATTACTAGTAACCTTAACGAACCTCATGATTTCTGAGAAAGTAAGCTTGTGGAGGTGGTGTGCAGAACTTTAATCTGTTTCGTGTTTGTCAACAAAGACAGCTTGCCAGGTAAGTTTATTGTTTTATTCAAGACTGAATGTTGCACGTTGAATACCAATTAACTAAGATGGAAAAAAATCATAATAATCCGTTCATCTATAGATCTAAAACACTTTATTTTGAATGTGTTAGCAAGTCTTGTCGCGACACTAAACATTTGATCCGAGGCGAGGGTTCAAACAGGCCCGAACATCATATGACACATTCAGACATTGGTGTGTGTGTATGAAGTCAACTGAGTCAAGTCAACATTTATTTCTAGATGGAACATTGAATAAGCAAATAATATACTGTGTGTGTGTGTGTGTGTGTGTGTGTGTGTGTGTGTGTGTGTGTTCAGGACCGACCTCCTGGAACAAACTTCCTCTCTCCCTCCGTCAGCGACCGACTCTTTCTGCTTTCAAAGCTAACCTCAAAACCCACCTGTTCCCCCGTCATTGAAGCTCCTCTCTCGTTATCTTCTCTCTCTTGCCATTAGGTCTGTTTCTGCTATATTCCATTTATGTTATCCGTGTGTGTTCGCTTTGTATTGCGTTTTTGTTTGAATGCGCTTTGAATGCTAACGTGTGTGTGCGCTTTGATTTGATTTCTATCAAGATTCAGCGCCATATAAATACTGTATGTTGTTCACTTGTTGTTGTGTGTGTGTGTGACACTAGGATAAAAACTTGCAATTACCTAATCTATTACTGCAAAATTTATGAAAGACTTCCTGACATTCCAGTGCTAATATAAAATTTTTATATACAGTAAATTAACTGTTTTTTGCGTTATAAAATCAAAGGACAGCATGCACATATTGTAAAAATAATCATACAGGGTGTGCGTTCATCATGTTCAGCTTTTAGTAAAAAAAGTTTTACCATGTTTGTGTGTTTGTCACAGATGAACAACAAGACTTCAGTTCAACTTGAGCCAACGCACAATTCATGCAGAATGAGGTTGACAAAATGGCGAAGGAAAAGGTACCTGAGAGGTAGAAAATAACTTCCTGTTCCACGTTTAGAGCCTTAGGGCTGTTTTTCAAGACGTAGCTGCAAAAGTTGACTGGTAGTCTGTGAATTGTTGGTTTCTTATAAACATTGTTCATACGGTTAGGGTCAAACAAGTGGCAGTGGAAGGAAAGGGAGTGGCATGTATAGATAAAACAAGAGGCAAAGCCTTCAAGGCTCACTCGGACAGGCACATGTGGGACAAACAACAAAGATTGAGGGGGGTGTTTAAAGTTAACACGAGTGAGCCAAAAGGTGATTGCGAACAGCAGGCGAAGGAAGAGAGGATGCCAGAAGAAAAGCGATAAAAAAAACAACCAGGATGGACCAAAACATTTCAGAATTTCACCCTGCCATCAAAGAGCTGCCTGGCAACAACAATGACATTGAACCAGAAGAAATGTGGTATGACGCCCACAGCCAACCGTCACAGACTGGTGACACTTCCAAGTACCGATACATCGGATCCTCGCAACTTGACCGAGGAGCTGCAAGGCCTCGAACCGAAGGAGACTTCACTACAAGAATGTTTCAATTCTGAGAAACGTTCAGCAGGTGATGATTGTAAGGAGGATGCTAAATGTGCCATGTTGACGGAGTGGGAGCATCCTGAAATCAACATGGAATTGGGTTCGAACATACATTTTAGTGAAGGGGGCGGCTACACTGTAAGTAAGCTTAGTGAAGAGCTGATGCATCTGGATCCTCATGTTGCGGACATAACTGAAGATTTTGTGTCTGAGGGATGTTCTGCTGACAACACGGACAAGACATCTTTGTTGCAAAAAATGACCAGCATTGACACTAACGCTTCTACTTCTAGCGAACAAACGTTGGAGGGTGGAAATGAGCTGGGTAAAGAGCCAGCGGGACATGAGCTAACCCTGGTTGACGCAGATTTGGTGATGAATCGTGTTACAACTTACGAAACCTGTGCCTTCTTCGTCAACGAAAAACCCAGGCTTAAAGATCTCAGCGGTGTTGAGAAGCCGCTAGCTGGTGTTGGTGGTGGTGGTAATGAAGGGGACAACGAGGGGGGTGATGTCGGCAACAGCGATCAGTCTAGCCTCAACGAAGAGTCCACGCTCAAGGCCAGTCACTCTGGTTGTGAGGAGAAACAACAGAATGGCGCTGCTGGCAGTTCAGTTCAGCTGTACATAGGTGAGTGAACGTTATTGAAGCCGATCATGCACGCTGCCTAAACATCTCTCTTTGGACTTTGCTACTTTCTTAATGTTTTCAAGCATTGCATAAAAAACAACTGGGTGGCGCGCCTCTGGCTGCGATGTGCTCTCCAGGTGGGAGCAACCCGAATTTCACAGAGACGCCTCTGTGACTATAAAGTATGTAATACCTAATGCTAATAGATAAGACTGTGTCCTATGGGCTGGTTTGAAGCTATCAACTATCAGTGTAGACAGCAAGAGCAGCCTGTACAATCAGTTGATAAGCAGTAAAAGCTTCTTGTTAAAAGTATTGGGCAAATGTTAAGATCAGCTCCCTCCGCTGTTCCAGGGTGAAGTTGGCCAATCAGCTTAACGGAAAAGGTAAATCGGAGGAGCTTATTGGCCCTAACCCTAAGCCTTCACCCTGGAGTAGCGGAGGGAGCTGATCTTAACATTATCCAAGTATTGTTATGATGATGATGATAATATTGATGATGATGATGATAATGTTGATGATGTTGGCGGCAGCAAGTTGAGCAACAACAAGGGAAGACAATATCAATGATGAGGAGGAGGAGAAGGATGGTGATGATGATGACAATGATTATCCATTGATGCTATAATGACAATGGTTATGCCTTGGTAATGATCATCAATGATAATGATGAGGAGGAGGAGGACTAGCTAGCAGAGAAACACAATCATAACGATAACGATGATAATAACAATAACGATGATGATGATGAAGAGGATGATCTTGACCATGATGATGGTGACAACGGATGACAATAATGACAATGATAATCATGTGGGAATGACCATGAAGATGATGACAATGATGATCACGATGATAATGATAATGGCGATGTTCACGATCATGATGACTTTACTGTACAATGGAACCTCCCATTTAAGACCTCAAATTTGTTTCCAAAATAAGGTCTTAAGTGGGAGGGGGTTGTATAAGGGAGGTAATTTGAATGCTTACAAAGAAGGGCAATGTTTCAGAGAAGTAGGTCTTAAGTGGGAGGGAGGTAATTTGAATGCTTACAAAGAAGGGCAATGTCTCACTCTCAGAGAAGTAGGTCTTAAGTGGGAGGGGGTTGTATAAGGGAGGTAATTTGAATGCTTACAAAGAAGGGCAATGTCTCAGAGAAGTAGGTCTTACGTGGGAGGGAGTCTTATAAGGGGGGGGGGGGGGTCTTATAAAAGAGGTTTCACTGTACTGAAATCCCCAGAAACCCGGGAAGAGCTGGAGGAGTTGTTGCGGGC
>JAGGCT020002395.1:0-25000 GCA_017654935.2 Phymorhynchus buccinoides | reverse complement strand
AGCGTAGAAAAAAAAAGGTTAAAAAACCCAAACATATTTGATGACATCTTTCTGTTCCTATTTTTTTTTTTATATCCTTAAGATTTTCTTTAAATCTAGAAAACTCTCCAAAAACATTTTTCTGTCATATTTCTGATAATTTGAGTAAAGAGTACACACAACTCAAATTACAAACAGTAAACATAAAGAACAACCATTATTTCAGAAAACACTTAAACGAAGACATTAGGCTTACTTTGCCTCATTTGTCCAGAATTCAAATCAAAGGATATTCACTCATGCAGTTTATGTCAAACCACCAAACACAACCACTCCCAAACACTGAAAATTCCTTCCATATCATACAGTAAATCACAGTTAATTTAAATTCCATTCTCCTGTGAGTACAGAGAATAGAAGGAAAGACTTAGTGTTACGGTTTGCAATGCAAACCCTCCTCTCAAATTTTGTAATACATATAAACATATTTATTGTCCTTGTGAAAATCTCACCAACAAGAACGCATACTCAAACAGCAAACACCAGTTACATACTTTTGCAATTGTTTTCATGAAATTATTACCATTTGCATAAACAAGCATATATGTGCCCTTTAATTCTGAAACATAACAAAATCATCAAACTCACACGCATTTTCAAACGCACACATCCTCAGGAAAGACACTTTACTCCAATTTCCTAGTCCTTCGGATAAACCAAGGTCCTGGGTGCAAACGCATGCATCAAATTTTGCGCATTAAAACCAGAGTAGGCCGGCTTGAGCCGGTGGATGGATGACACAAGCTCATATAGTATGCAAAAATGGGTGGCACTGCACTAGCAGCAATGCGCTCTCTTGGTGGGGGCAACCCGAATTTCACAGACGAGTCTCTGCGACTAGAAAAGACCAAAACCAATTCACTTCTGCCATTTCTATGCATGGTCTGAAATAACTGGCACGCCACACAAATGCAACTGAAATTTTCACACTCGCTCAGTTCCATGCACCATTCATTATTGCTGCCTCTGTTGGGAGTTACCCACATTAAATATCCAAATATATACACAATGAAGTGCTACCAGATCTCTGGCAGTAATATACGATAAATGGGTATTGAAATGAATAGCACATGAGGATGAATGCACGATGATGCAGGACATACAACTCCACATTTGCTTTGCGTCAAATTATTGACAGAGAATCATGAAACAAATTTCTTGACTTGTAGTAAATTAGTCGTTTGGTACCGACACTGGCAAGAGAAACTATTGCCAAGATCTGATGGAACGCCAAGTGAATAGCATTCTCTTGACTTAGGCAACAAAATGATTTCATTAACTCTTTGGTTTCTGTATTTAGAGAAGCTTCAACTACTGTTCATTCCTGAGAACCTCTTAAGCTGCTGAGAAAGCTTATCCTGTTGATTCCTACGGGCCTCTTTTGCTCGTGATATTATGCAACATGATGCAACCGTCATTCGTTTTCTCTTCTATAATTGCAATGGTTTTTTCCCTTTTCTTTCTGGGGCAAGCCCCCCGCGGGGATACCGAGGGGTCTTTTGCATAAATAGTTCCCCCACCTTCTGGAAGTTCTGTGCTTGTAACTTCCTCTGATCTGTCACTCTCTTTGACTCTGCCTTTTCCCTTTGCTTGCTGTCATCTACTATATTTCTGCCTGTCTGGACCATTCTCCTGCCTTTTTTCAAGAAGCACTTTCAAAAAGATTCCTCCAGCCGAAGTCGGACATGCTGGGCCTAATTATTTGTTACTTATGCGCATAACGGCAGCATGACGCATCTGCACTCATAATTGACAGGAAACTGAGCGATCGAAGAAGAACTGAGGCAAGAATAGTTTATGAAAGAGAAACATGCTGCTGAAAACATGCCGCATATTCACAATAACATAACACCCCTTTAAACAGCTTTACTCCCTCTGGAAACCCAGGAATGGGAGATACAGCTCTAACTAGGAATCTGCAGTTGCTTCCCCATTCAACCTCAAAAGCGGTTCTCAGGAACGAAAGAGTTAACCACTGTCTGCATCAAGTAATTGGTAAAGCAAAATCAAGCAGATTTTTTCAGGTTTCTCAGCATAAGTAATGCAAACAAATGTGGATCAGCATAAGCAAAGGAAATATGTCAAAGAGATTTGCAAGTAGGAATTAAAATGAAAGATAGAGGATGGACTGGTAAGAATGAGATAAGACCCTACAAATGTCCTATTACAAAAGCAAGTGCATGAACTAACTGAGCTCTGATGGCCGGTTTCTACTTTTCAGATTGAAGCAAGCAGTTAACTGCACTTTTTTTGGATATGATTTTTGAAAAAAGTTGGTCAGCTGTTGGGACTAATAAAAATCAGAAAAGATTTGATATTCTACGCATAAAATTAAATGGCATTTGCTTAACCAATTTCTTTTCAACGAGTTGCATTATCAAACGGGTTGAATGCTATGTTTCACTTAGCTTCCATCGATTCACTGCTAAAACTCGCTATTGAAAAAAGATTTTTTTTTATCAAAGGATAACTTGATTTGTTCCAGAAAATGACTCGATGCAAAATGATAGCTGATCAGCAGACACTAAGAATGAGCAGTTAGATTTAGCATGGAGGTTCAATGCTGCAGCTTCAAGAAATGCAAACTTTATTAGGCTACAAAAGCATCAAGATGCAAACAAAATGAAGTTTCATTTATGAATCTGTAAAAATTAAACTGCTGTTTTCTGTCGCTCTTGTCACTCAATCTGAACTGAATTACAATTTACATAACAATGAATGTTAAAAAAAGTTTTTGGGAAAAAAACAACTTGAATCCCCTTACTATTACAGAGATCTGCAGCCAGCTGTTTTATCTCATTTGTGTAACCTTGTAAGTAGGGCAACCTTTTATTTTTGTGTTCAAGTGAAGAGACTCAACAGTATCTGGTGGATCAGAGATGTGGTCCCAAGTAGAGATTTTGAGTTAAGCAGCATGAAGAGTAACGATCCACTCCCCCCCTCCATTCAATGGAAATAAAAAACAAGTGCAACGCCGAGCGGCTGCAAAGTCCCCTCGCAGCATTGCCGAGCTACTCCGAAATCGGAATGTGTCGGCTGTACACATACATAAAAACGCATCAAAACAGCACGTAACTGAATAGTTTTTGATATATAGCCTTGGGGTCTGGACCCGTGATTTGAGCGTGCGCGATGCACACACGAGCGCACAGAAAAATTCATGACAACTGTTATAGACCATTCATCAAGAAATGTGAAAAAACTGCATTGAAATACATGCAAAACATCGCGAGATATTAGCGATTGTGTTTTGGGGTTTGAACCCCATAACTGGTGCGACATTGACCTTAATGTAAAACTAAATACATCAGTGGATAGCTTGCCTCTTGGCAAACTAGTATACCAAATTTGATGATAGACTGAATAGTTTTTGAGAAAAACGGACGAATAGCCGGACGGACGGACGGACCAGACAGAAACAATAGTTCCCCAAACCTTCGGCTCGGGGTAGCAAAGAAATTTTTTAAAAAAGGAAATGAGAAATGGAGAACAGGGGAGGGGGAGGAGGAGGGTAGGAGCAAGAGGGGGAAGGGAGGGAGAGATAGAGACGAAAAAAAATAATGTGAGAAAAGCAAACCTTGATGATGATGACTATCTTACAATATATACAAGGGGTTCTCAATAAGTTTTCAGAATCACTAAACTGGGAGTATGTACACTCATCTGGATAGTCCACCTTTTCCAGGCATCCTTCCTTGGCACATACAATTGGTCATCCTTTCAAAACTAACGGTTATGTCACCAGACCAGGCCGACTGAGCATGCCCAAAATAGAGTCCTCGGCGAACCCTCGAGCATTTTCAACCTTCTGGAATTACATCACCTTTAACTGTTGCTTCATGTAGAATTATAGGAAAGTTACAAGAGCCTAAGTCACACTTAAACAACACACAACACAGAACAAACTGGTATGCCTCGATAGAAGTTGGGTAAACAAAGATAGAAATAGTGAGGCAAGGAGAGAGGATAATACTTTTTAATAGTAAAGTAAAGAAAGGTAACTTCTGGTTCTCTCTCCTTGCCTCACTATTTCTATCTTTGTTTACCCAACTTCTATCGAGGCATACCAGTTCGTTCTGTGTTACATAATCAGGCATGGGAATTAGAGAAGACAAAAAAGACTGAAAATTGTGGTCTGGAAGCAGCATAGGAACAAGGAATAACAAAACAACTGAAAACTGTGTGTGTTGGGATACAGCCCCCAGTAAATTAAACTTCTTCTGTTATCTAAGCCTTAAAAACAATATTAGAGATAAGACTGATATACTTAGTTCATTTTGCATTCATTTATAACCAATAACTTAAGTTTTACTCATTGGGCTTCTTTTTTTTCTTCTCATAAATGTCCTCTTGGACCATTAAAAAAGCTGAAACTTGCAAAAAAAGACTGAAGAGGACCATCAAAAAAGCTGAAATCAGCCAAAAGACTGACAATTCCCATGCCTGATAATTCAAGACTAGAAGGCTATGCCATTCTTGAATTAATGTTAATTTGTTTGTGCACTAATTCTCTTCACCACTTGTGTATTGCATAGGTGATGGTCATATAGACAGGCCTGGGTCATCCTTTTTTCAGGATGAACCTTGGTGTGCCTCAATGTGGCCGTTGTTTATGCTTTGCTAGGTGACTTGGTGCCGTAAATAACTATGGTGAAGGGAGTTAATTAGTTTCCTTTCTTTACTGAAAAATGAAATTATGCATCATAACTATTGTAATAATGCTCTATCTCATGACATTGTCAATAAAACCTCCGATTCTAAAAACTTATCGAGAGCCCCTCATACAAGGTTGGCTAGTGTGGCGCTGGCTGGTACATAGTGCCGCTGTAGCCAAATCCCATTCCTCGGGCGACGTGAGTCTGCATGCGAGAGTTCTCATACTGCATCTGCAGCATCAGGTTCCTTTCCTCCGCTTCCTTGAGGATCGTTTGTGCCTCTGGGCTCAAGTCTGTTGCCTCGCTCTTGTCCTCCTCTTTCACCTCTTCCTTGGGCGTTCCCTTTCGACAACCCATCAGCCGGGCAAACTTCTGGTTCTCAGACTTGCTCTGCCCAGGCAGGACGGGCACAGCTTTAAAGGCACTGCTTCCTTCCATCTTATTTTTCTGGGGACCAAAAAAAAATCAATAAAACAGCATACTCTGAATTAGCCATCGCACATGGATGAACATGAAAAATGACTGATGAAATGACAATAACACTTTGGGTCAACAGTTGCACCAAGATACATAGAAACAGCATTCTTTACTTTCCATTTTTTCAGCGCACACACACTTGACAAACATTTTAAGGCCTGAAGATTATCTATTATCAACACAGACAGAAAGATATGAATGAATAAAAGATAAAAAAAAATTCTATAAAAAAATATTTTCATACTCACATCTGAGCTTTTCCATAAGAGTTCCTTTTTTTTCTCTCGTTGAGCGATTTCCTCCAAGTTATTTGTGCCTGGGTTGTACATTGACGCAATTGTCACTCCGTACTTCTTCTCAATCTGGGGGACAGATAATTCACATAATGTAAAACTACAAAGCCCTTACGTGTCAGCCTTTCCCTTTTCCTCACCCTATTAAATACTGTATTTTACAGACAATAAGGCAATAATTTTTTTCCTAGACTGAGATCCCTGCACCTTACAATGTGACTGATAACATAGTAAGGAAATTGAGTAACAAAGTCTGAATTTTAAGTCAAATTTGGGGGGTGCGCCTTATAGTCCCTAAAATACGGTACTAGTGGTAGCCCCAAAGGAGGGCGATTTAATCACACTGTGCTGAGGCCCATCTCAAAGATACCTAAAAACAATATTCAGACTGAGACTGTAAGCAGAAGGAATCACCCCTACAATTGCAAAAGTAGGCAGTGAATGACTAAGTGAATGCAGTTTTGCAAATACGCTTTGGCATTTTGATTTTTTGTGCGGAGTCATACACCCCCATAACATCTTGAATTCATACTACAAATCAGAGACATTTCAGCAACACATTTAAGAAACAAAAACACACAAAATCTGCTTGCTTTTTTTAATTTTCTGATGCTACCCCACCTTTTGTACGGGGTTGACGTCCCTTGGCTTAGGATTTTAGAATTGACCGAGAGCACAGAGCGTCAGAAAAAAAGAGGGTTAAATTACCACTGCTCACCTGTTCTTTATTCTGGCCCAAGGTCTGGAGAAGGAGCTGCTGGTTGAAGGCCTTCTGGGCAGGGGTGAGCACCCCCGGCTGGCCGGGGATGTACTGCTGCTGCTGCTGCTGCCGCTGCATCATCATCTGGTTGGCGATCATCTGGTCCAAGCCCCCGCAGCCTCTGACTGCTGTGCCCGCAGAAGTCGTCGCCACGCTGGTGCCCATCAAGGGCGGGATTGTTCGCGTCATCGTTGATGTCATCGCCGAGTCATTATTACCTGCCAACATATTATATACTGCACCACAAGTTTCAATCGAGTTGTTAACCGACTTCCCAGATCTATATAGGATGTTCCAATTTATCAAACATACACTGCACAAAAGCTTCTCAAGTTGTCAACAAGACTTCCTTACCGATTTGAATTTTTCATATTGATATTGCAAAAAAAAAACCCAAAAAAAACACCCAAAAAACAAAAAACCAACACCCATTTTCCCGTACAAAATGCTCTCCTTTATCAATCCATAGAGGTTTTGGGGTGCTTTTTTATCTGAGAAAAAAGAAATATTTGATCTAGTCCATTTCAATCCTAAAACATTCCTAGATGCTCTAAACAACGCAAATCCCATTACCGTTATAGGGGAATTCGTTCTAGCATGACTGAAGATATCTTAGTTAAATGACAAAACATGAAAAATTAATCAAAAGCTACCATTTACCCAAACCGTTGCCAGAAATATACTTCAGCTACACTCAAGTCCTACAATTTCACTGCTGCAAGGTTATTGATTTCACATTTCAGGGATTTAATAATAACAAGGGCATCCAGAGCGGCATTAACGCATTGTGACAATGCAAACCCGGCCAGAGTTATGTCCTGCCCCCCCCCCCCCCAAATAAACACACCACTTTCCACCTTTACAGAACGCATAAAATACATAGCCCAAAATTTGAAGCGATTCAGTTCAGTAGTTCACGAGATACAGCTGAACTTTTATACAAACTTCCTTGCACCGAGTGATGTCCTCTCCCCCCCCCCAATAAACACACCACTTTCCACCCTTACAGAACGCATAAAATACATAGGCGAAAATTTGAAGCGATTCTGTTCAGTAGTTCACGATACAGCTGAACTTTTATACAAACGTCCTTGCACCATGGTACATCATCACCACACAAAATTTGAAGCGATTCTGTTCACTAGTTCACGAAATAAAGCTGGGGGGAAATTACATAGCCCAAAGAAGGAAATTTCGTTTTTCAAGGTCAAACTTCAACACGGTGTTGATTAACGAAAGGAAGCTTCCTTTTCAAGCTGTCTACCCCTCTGCCAATTTTAATCAAAATCCAAACAGTAGTTTTTAAGATAATTGATACACAGACAGACACACAAACCGATCACAATACCTCGGCCTCTGGCCGGGTAAGGATGGAAGTTCAGTTTAACGTCACGTATCGGCTTTCGCCATGTACGACGGGCTGAACAAACCAACCAGGGTATAAACAAAAATTTATGTTCCTGAATCACTGTCTTAGCCAAAAGGCCGAGAAGCAATCAGTAATAATACTATCGGGTACTTACATAGCATGATACCCCACACTGGGCTAATCACGCTTTATTAAGACTTTATGAATAGTAAAAGATTCAAGTTCAAGTATACTTTAATATTCTCCAAAAGAGAAATTCATGTTAAGTGCAACAACATGACAGAAATACAACGTAACTGAAAGAACATTAACCCTCTTACCCCCAGCTGCCCGACGCTAACCTTACTATGACATCCCATGTCAAGGGAAATAACTCGTGCAATTCACATCAGTAGGTACTTTACAAAAATAATTAAAAATATAATTTCAAATTCACGGTAATGATTACTTTAAAAAAGAAGAAAAAAAGTCACGCGTGACAGCAAAATGTGTTAAAATAAAAAAATTAATAAATGTCAAAAATCAATCAAGAAGGCTCCCAATTTCGCGTTTTCTTTTCAAACTGCCCGATTGCAGCCACACTTTCATCGCCATCTTGTCGGAAGGCTACAGAGATCTATAAACGACTTCCTGATTGGCTAGAATGAGCGAGCTTAGCCAATGAGAAGTTTGCATTATAACTTAATGCTATTTTTTTAACTTTCATTTCACCACAGAGAACGAAGGTATCGGCAGACAAACTACCAACAAAAGTGCAATGACCTTTCGCAATTTTTTGCATTAAAAATCCTTTCACGCTCTGTTAAGATTTTAAAGGAGTGATTCCACCACTCAAATAGAAATTTAAGACGTGAACTTCACGTCTGATTGGCAAATAAAAGGCGTGATTTTCCAGGCTTAAGGCGTGATTACGCACAATTTCAGCGCTATGGGGAGTCCTGCAAGGCATGATAAATTGACAGGCAAAGGGTACCTTTTTTGCCCTTAACTTTGTGTGCATAAATTTGTAATGAAAATGTTGAAGAAAACTTACCGGTGACCACACTGACAGCCTGCTCGATCTGCAGGGCACGCTCCTTGAACTGATCCTTCAAAGCATCCTTGAAGTTGGGGTTGTTGTTGGTCCCTCGCCCTCGGCTGGGCTTCACGCCGGACGCCCTGTACACGGGAGGCCGCCCGCTGCCAGGGTTAGCCAGAGTGGAGGTCACAGTAACAGCAGAATTCTCCGTCTTGCTGCTGGTGCTGGGATGAGGGGACCGGGACCGACTCCTTTTCTTCTCAGAGTGCTGGTGGCTTCTTTTGTGGTCCGGCGAACGCGAGTGGCGGCGGTGGTGTCTGCGGCTCGGGGAGGATCGAGATCGCCTGCGGTGTCTGCGTGAGGAGCTGTGGCGTCGGCGGTGGCCCCCTCTATGTCTGTGGTCCCTTGAGGAATGGTGGCGGGAGTGGCGGTCTCTGGAACGGGAGCCAGATCGGCTGCGGCGCACCGGCCTCCGCTGCAAAAACAATGCACTAGCTAATAGTACAGATAAATGCAAAATTATAAACAAATTTGTCTGTACAGTTATAGTGTTTACCCCATACAACAACTAATTTTGTACCCCTCTTTCCGATACAAACCCACACTTTCAGAACATGAAAACTTTGAGCCTTTTACCAAAAGACACTGCCTTGTTAAGTCGATATCATTATGCTTAGCACACATTTGAATGATTAAAATAAAAATGTTTAGCACATTTTACTGTCAGGTGTGACTTTGAAATTACCCACTGTTATGCATAACGCAAGATATTTCCCTTGGCACTGAATTTCGTAGCAAGTTGAGTTGGGTGCTAAGAGGGTTAAATTATTTTACTTTCCTTTAAACGACTGGAATTAATTTTCATCACCTCTATTGGCTTTAACCCTCTTTCATGCTGACGTTCGAAAAAAATATGGATAGGAAATTCCTAGAACGTTCGCTTCCAGTTCAGCCTCACTTTCATATTAGATTACACTTCTGCCAAGCTGTCTAATATGGCTGCTTAGTCGATTGGTTTGAAATATATGAATTTTTGAAACTTAGTGACCGACTTCCACATTTTCATGATTTTTCCAATACAGATGACGAACAGTTATGGCGTCCACTGAATGAGGACAGAGATGAAAATTGATGGGTCGTAAAGTGATGGGTTGAGTGAGGGAGTATTATCATCGCCTAGCAGGCTCGAGGTTTGTGTCTCCAGGTTGGCGTCTATTAATTCTTTTAAAAAAAATTTGATGCCGAAAATAATTTCATAATTTATTCCTCATGTTTTTCTGCTTCTTTTGGTACAAACATTTAAAAAATTGGACCAGCGGTTATCGTGTGACAGTGACGTGTGTTTTTGTTTGGACTGGCCTTTCTTTCCGCCCTTATGGCCACTGATCTGTTCAACGCTACGAGTGTTTCAGATTCTTACCCCAAAAGCAACTACAGCGAATGAAGGTCCTTGTTCTCAATGCTTAACCTCTAGCACCCTGCATTTTTTCTGACATTCCGTACTCTGCCACTGCATTCTTTTTGAGGCGGTAAAAAACGCATACACCCACTTGATTAAAAATACTCTAATTTTCTCTGTGTGTTGTGTGCAGACTTGATTATTGGAATACTAATAAAGAGATGATTGCGGAAAGTTTTGATATGATGTATTTTGTTGTCCGTGTACGTTTTGTTGTTGAAAAAAGAAAAGAAAAGAGGGGAAGTGTTGACTTACTGTTTTGGCACGGTCGGAACGAGTGCCGTCTGCTTCAAAGTTCGCCCACTGACTAATTAACTCATGTCTAAGATCCCTTTAACAAAATAACTCACGGAAATATCATTAAGAATATTATTATTATGAAAGGCACAATTTTCTTTGAATTCAACCTAGTAGTCAAAATCAGTACCGAATCACAATTGCGGCTCGATTCGATATCGGATCGTCTTCATCGAGTCACACTGACATGGGCTACCCCCCTTCTACTGCATTACGATCTTCTATCACCCTTTCACTGTCAATATCCGACCTAACAAAGCCTAAGAATTCATGATTTAAACAAACATCGATGTTATTTCCAGTAGGAAGCTTCGCCAACACGAAAATCTGCCATATTTGATAGTAAACTTTACTTTCTGACCGATCAACACTTTGCAAAATTCAATAAAACTAAAAAAGCAAATGGCGGCATGCCGGAAGAGAAAGGAGCAGTTGAGCCTCGTTCTGAAGCTAAAGTGAGGTAGTTTCTATTATTAGTAACAGAAATAAGGTCCGCGAAGCATTGGTTTGGGGTACCCCTTTCTGGGCGACACAGTGCGCCTGCAGTTGCAGGGGAGAGTATCGGCTCAGCGACACACTGCGCCTGTAGGGTGCTAAAGGTTAAGGTATACATGGCAAGAGCTTCTATCTCTCAACACCAGAGGTGACTGTGACCCCGCTGTTCGGCAAATTCTTTTGGATTTTCGAATTTTCAGATTGTCGCAGAAAGAAGGTCGTAAAAAACGTGCCTGCCCTTCTGTTAAACATCTCGGGACACTTTCCAGTGACCACTGCCTCACGCAGCTCGTTGTGCTCACATTTTGGACTAGTGCACAGTACGTGAGAACTCTGCTGTTGTGTCCAGCTGTGCTCAGCATCCCCTTTTCCGACTGCATTCAAGTCTGGCCTCAAAACTTAGCTGTTCAAAAAGTTCCTTACCTCTTCATAATTTCAATCTCAATTACTCACACAACCCCCATGCAAAGCGTGCCTGTATGTGTGTGTGCATAATCTGTGTGCCCTTTTCTCTCTTCCTTTCCCTTTATCTCCGAGTCTCCCCTCTCTCTCTCTAAAAAAAAAGAAAAAAGGGTGGCGCGCCTCTGGCTGCGACGCACTCTCCAGGTGGGAGCAACCCGAATTTCACAGAGACGCCTCTGTGACTATAAATAAAGTACCTAATACCTAAAGTATGTTGTTTTACGCTTGTGCATTGATCACGAAAGTGTGAAAGTGTACAATTTTTAATTCAGGGTTCGTACAGATCTGTGTACAAAAAATTCCAGGACTTTTCCAGGACCAGTTTACTAAATTTCAAGGACTCAATCTGGCATACCAGCTCCACCTGTGTTGCTTGTATTTCTGGCCCTGACAATGGCTTTTTACAGCACTCTCGCCCATGCTGGCGATGTCAAAGTTCTTTTTGCATACTGTGCAATTAGCTTTCAGTTTTACTATGTGTTGACGGAGCTAACCAGCTCCAATATTCTTTTTTGCAGCCAAACATCGTTGAAAATGCAGTCTCCTTTACTGGAGAACGGAAGTACGGTAAAGGGAAGTAACTTCAGCGGCAGACAACTCGCGCAAAATGTCGTCTGCTATGATCGCGATATCGGTATGACCATGAAAGTTTTTGTTTTTTTCATTTGAATTTAGTTTTAACCTTCCATATTTTTTTGTGGAGGACAGATTTTGACAATGGATTGGACGTGGTCAGACGATACTGAAAATTCCAGGACTTTTCCAGTTTTGGGGTCTTTGACGTCCCTTGACTTAGGATTTCAGAATTGACAGAGCACAGAACGTCAGGAAAAAGAGGGTTAACAGTATGAACATTATTTCAACTCATTCAAATACTTCAATTAATTCACCTTTTTTTGTAAAGATTTTATCACTTGGACTATATCAATCGTTTATATTTTCAAACTTAAAGAATTTTAAAGAGCAGTTCATCAAGCCAACCAACCTCTGATCGAGAGCTCTTGTGACGGCGGTCTCTAGACTTTGACCTTCGGTGCTTGTCCGATGATCGCCGGTGGCGGCGGTCATTCGAACGAGATCTGGAGCGGCGGTCCTTTGAACGAGATTTAGAGCGGCGGTCCTTCAAACAAGATCTGGAGCGGCTTCTTCGTGAACTCATCTGAAACACACAGAAATTCCTCACAAATGAAAATGGCATGAATGTCATTTTGAATCATAACTGACAACTCTCATAATAACTCAAACTGACACTGACCGAAAACATTTATGCACACCTTTCTATGACACAGATGTTTCCTTTCTCTGTTCTCATCTTGTACAGTTGCCGTTTGGGTACAAAAGATACCTTATCGATCTTAAAACTGTGAATGGATATATTACAAACAACGAATAATAGGACATGACACAACTTCTGGAATTTTATTGCGATGGGGGCAACTTATTTGAGATTTTTCATTTAATTAGAACTTTTTAAGAATCGTTAGTTGACCAGAAAATCATCCTGCTTCTTATGCAAGTGGCCTGGCCCAGGTTTTATAAATAGGTGACACGTCGCCTAAACAAATAATAAAATTGGGTGAAGAGAGATTTCTACAAAGCTGAATGATTTCCTGCCAAAAACAGCTCTAGAGAAGAAAACTCTTTCAGGATATTCTTGAGAAGGATCTCTGTAAGAAACTTTTTTTTTTTTACTTTCACTATCTAGTATCTCACTTTTTTTTCCTTATGAAATTTCAGTGCACAGTTTTCAACCATCAACCAACCAGTCAGTGTACTATGCACCATATTCAAAGTACACACATGTCCAGTACTCCATGCCATTTTTTATATATTTCACATTATTATGCGTAAAAATTATCCAGAGGATATGAGTTTTGAAACCACATTCCAGTGAATGTAAACCTGGGAAAAAAACACCAAAACAACCCCTGAAGGTATCATAACGAATAAAGCATGGCATGGCGGGCCTGACCTGAATAAAAAAACAAAACAAATAAATAAAATAAGAGCAGATAAAATAAAGCATGGCATAAGGGCCAAGCCTGAAAATCAATAAATAAAGACACTAAAACAAGTCGTGGTATAAAGTGATAGAGGGCCACAAACTTAAAATTGTGTTGACCAGCCATGATAGTGCTGATAAAAGTAATATTGCATGCCTTTCAGCAAATAAAATGCCTTTCACCCAAATTAAAAAAACAGCTCAATGAGGGAAATCCTTTTGAATCTTTCCAGAACATATTAACCCTTTCGCTGCCAGCTATTCTTCAGCAAAATATTTCCATTAAACTTAACTGGGTAGAGAAAAAAAAAAATCTACAATAGTGGGGATTCTTCTATGACATGCATAAAGTAAGGCCTATCCTTACCTCCCCAAATTATGCAAATAGGCTCTTTGGATAACAGACCCTGGTTTGAGGCCTTTTCATGACATGGGTGTTAAATCATTGTGGTGCTAAAATGCGACATTGGCGGTGAAAGGGTTAAGACATAGAAATAGTCCTTTTCAGGATTTTAAAGAGAATTTGTCAGTTGACAAGTTTTCAATGTACATTAAAGATGGTGCATAATATGTAATAAACCAACACCAACCTCTTCATAGAGGACAAAAGCAGACTAAATGCATGGGTATCTACTAGTACTCACCAGTTCCCAGGTATGCATACAACCTCTCCGTTCTTTTCTGGGAGCCATTATCTTACCTTACTCTCCTCCAATTGGATGTGACTAAATCTTGCAATGTTTTAAAAACTATTGAACTATATTGCATTGCCTTTTTTACCTTTTGCACTCAATGTACAAGTAAGTATGCACCCAAAGATATTTCGAAAATAATTTTAATATTTCTTATTCAGACAATAATTCAACAATGCTTGCCAATTGATTTCATAACACGTTTAATTTAACTTAAAAATGACTAGACGTCACTGTTTCCTTTCATTACTTTCTTCTTTTTGTTTCAAATTACACTTCCTTTTGTTACATTTTAAAGGACTAAACAGTGGAAACCAAATCACTCAAAAACAGGCACTAGTAAAGAATTTTTGGTGTGAATATTTCACATTAATTTTTTTGACTTACCAGATTTCCTTCTTTTTTTTTTTAAATAACAAATTCTTTGTGTGCATCCTTACTAATACTTAAAACAAAAAAATGCCACAAACTGAAGAACTGGAATGTAGGCTTTTTATTTGCAAGTGTTTTTAGACAAAACCCAAATTCAAATTGCAGTAACCTTAGTTTAGCACACTGCATTTTTTCTGACGTTCCATACTCTGCCACTGCATTCTTTTTGAGGCAGTGAAAAACGTGTACACCCACTTGATTAAAAATGCTGCATTTTCTTTATGTGCTGTGTGCAGACTTGATTATTGGAATACTAATAAAGAAATGATTGAGGAAATTGTTGATACTAAGCATTTTGTTGTCCATGCATGTTTTGTTTTTGAAAAAAAGAAGCAAAAACACTGAAGCGAAAGTGTTGACTTACTGTTCTGGCACTGTCGGAATGAGTGCAGAATGCTTCTGAGTTCACCCACTGACTAACAAAGTCATGTCGAGGATCACTTTCAACAAAATAACTCACGGAAATACTATTAAGAATATTATGAAAGGCGAAATTTTCTCAAAATTCAACCTAGTAGTCAAAATCAGCACAGAATCATGGTCGTGGCTCAAATCGATATCGGATGATCTTCTTCAGCGAGTCACTTACACTGTCTAGTCTACCCCGCCCTTTGATGCACTACAATCTATCTATGGCTCTTTCACTGTCGATATTCGACCTAACAAAGCCTAGAAATGCATTATCTAAGCAAACATTGACGATAATTTCCAGTAGGACAGCTTAGCTAACACAAAAATCTGCCATATTTAATAGGGAACTTGACTTTCTGACCAAATAAAACTTTGAAAAAATCAATACTCAACCGAAAAATCAATACGCCGACCAAACCGGAAAACAATGACAGCTGAGCCTCGTTCTGGAGCGAAAGTAAGGTTGTTTCCATTATCAGTAAGGGAACAACGTCCGCAAAGCGTTGATTTTGAGTACCCCTCTCTGGGCGACACAGGCTGCCTGCAGTGGCAGGGGAGAGTATCTACTCGGTGACACAGTGCGCCTGCAGCGTGCTAAAGGTTTAAAGAATGAAAACCAAAGCTAACACCTGACAAAAATTAACTGAAATTTGTATTAATTCCTTGTTCACTCAATTTTGTGGCAAAATTTGTCTGTTATTTTTTTTTATCACAAACAATGCTATTTACAAACTGTGCCTGGTTTTTACTTACGATATTGATAATTTCCTAACTATAAATAATTATCTCTATCTATAAAGAGTAGAGAGAGTATCCAGTTGGTTGTGAGCCGCCCTTCCATGCCATTGTGCCGTCCCACCCGACAAACAGCTTGGTCAGGTAGGGGCAGTGGTGGTAGTGATGCCATCCCTGTTTTGTGAAGTGGCTGCAGGTGGGGGTTTGAAAACATAACAAGAAGATAAAAGTTGAAGCAAACAAGGCGCAGCGGCGGCCATCATTTTTTTGTTTCTATTCTTTCATTCATATAAACTAACTAAAAGCTAGATTTTACACAATAACTTAACCTCTAAAAGCTACTGTACAAATGATATGATGTACAATAAGTTTAAATGCATGGTCAGACTTGGGCATTCAAACTGTCCATGTCGCTTGCAATATTTAAGATGGTACCGAGACCAGAATGTTGTGCTAAGCTTTTAACTTGGCAATGGGATATACATACATATTTCCAATGCGGAACAATTTTATGTAGAAAATGCTTACTGACATAACAATAGCCAAACAGTTTTAACACAGGTGCATGTGATGATGAAAACCTTTGCCTAAATTTGTTTAATCTCCAACTCAAAACATGTTCATTTCAAGAGCAATTTTTCTTGTTTTCTTCAGGCAGACCACTGCCTGAACCTGCATCAAATTGCCTGAATTCAAGCTTCAGGCACACCCACATGCACCCCTGAGTTTATCTGTATGTTATTCATAATCTTCTGAATTTAAGGTAACAGGTTTGTTCATAAGGAAATCAGCATTGTGTAGGGGTCAACTCATCAACTTGACTTTCGAGTTCTGTTTCTGTGGTGTGTGCAAGTGCATGCTTATTTTATCCCTAGAGCTTGAATGACACCACCCTCTCCCCCCTCCCCATCCCCCACAAGAAAGAAAAACTAAGAAAAAAAACCAAACCATATAAACATACTAAGATTTTGTTGCCATGTAGTAGAGAGCAGTGATATGTCATTTTAAAGCTTGTGCAAATGGCTTTGAATTAGAATGTCTCCATCAATGCATGGTAAATCATGTCTGGTTTGCTTGACCCCACCGATGCCCCGTTGCCTTCTAACCCACCCACCCTGAAAAAAACTCGCCATGCTACCCATCGCTTTTCCATTCACTATTTCAAGTTTTCATTGCAGGCAAATTATATATAACAGCAAAACAAAAAAAAGAAATGACTTGATCCAAACAAAAGCTGCAGTCCAAAATGCAACAAGTTTTCAGCTTTCACAATAGGGCGATTTTTGATCTGCCAGAAAAAGGCAGTGCAAAATGTTATTTTCTAAAATCTGCGAATGATTTTCTTATCAGGTCTAAAAGTAATACTGTATTCTGATACAGTATTAACCCTAACCCTAAGACCTGTTTACCCGTATAATGAACAACCTGGAATTTGCCACAGAAAAACCCGGAATTTGGGGGGGGGGAAACAGAATTCACATCGGTACACGACTCGCAATGCCGCCACGCAAAATTTTGGAGTCCATGTTGCAGTACTTGCAGTGTGCATGCTCGTCTCCCAAACACGAACTTGTTATTCCTGGCACTTTCAAATACTTTTGAGAAAAATTTTGCTTCACTTTTGGCCGTTTCACCCTATCACTGCTGTCGTTTGTCGAAGATTTCTGGCGCTTGCCGTCTGCGGTTGACTTGCCTGACGACATGTTTGGCGCAAAACTACAATCTCTGCCAATAAGAAATACTATCATTGGTTGAGGGGGGTCCACGGACCAATGAAAAATCGCGTCTCAGAACTCCAAGGTCAACCCTTGCGTCTTTTCATACAAACGGAAACAAATAATAGACGTTTTTTCGCATTTTCAGCGTTCACCCAGAATTCATTATTTTACCCAGAATTTTTGTAAATTCCCGGGACAATTCCGGCAAAACCAGGAGGGTAAACAGGTCTGCTGTATCCATGACAGTGAGCACAGATCTATGCATCACATTAGCAGCCCAACTCTAGAAAATATGGCAACTGAGCCTTTCTTGACAGTCTAAAACATACAGGTCTCATTCCTGCCACAAAATCCTATCCTGGCAGAAATGAGTGTATCAGCATGATATAGCTGTATGTTGTTGGTCTATCCAAAAAAAAAAAAGTGCAGGTGTAAGCATACTCCCTTTAGTCTCACTCACCTCCCCGTAAACGAGTGGCAAAGGGTTTTACCACCAGCTAGTCACAGTAAGCGTGGTCTTCACTGACTGTTGTAAGACCTATTTTAAACAGCAATAGACGTGTCAGAAAGGGAAAGGTCTGGGGTTTTCTCAGCCATCAAGCTTTCTCTTTTTAAACCCCTTTCAAAAATGTCTTAATCAAGCACTACCATTACCAAGGCAGCTGGGGCTTGATGCAAAAAGAACAAATTCTTATTAAAATTGTTTAAATATGTAGACTATTTTTCTGTCAATTAAGTGATAAATTCTACTATATATTTTTTCCCTGTAAGTGCTTAACATATTCAGTTCCATTCATTCTGACCCAGTCATGCCCTGCTTTTCACTCATTGCAATGTTGTGTTGTGTTTGCGTAAAAATAAACTATCAAATTTGAATAAGCCTCGCAGTAAACATTGACGGATTTATAGTTTTCTTTCCAGTTTTCCATGCCATTTATCAAAATGTTATGTTGGGTTTTTTTTAATTCATATTTTAAAAGTTGCACAAACGGACTTTGGCAACACCACTGCATACAAAAAGCACCAATCCCACCCGTCCCTTGCCAACAAGGTGCCTGCAAAGCCTATGAATAGGCCATTTGATATAATTCAGTATAACCGCTTCAATAGCCCCTGCAATAAAAATGACCTGCAAACAAGATAACACGGAAATCAGCAATTCAAAACAAATCACAGTACTGCACAAAATAACAAAAAAGTCAAAGCCATAATGAAAAGAAAACTCAAGGACAAAGAATACCTTCACTGGCCTTTTTGTTTACCTTTGAACTAGAAGACGCCTTCCTGTCCTTTCCGGCAGACACATCTCTGTCCTTGTTGGATTTTTTGCTGGAATCGCTCCTTTCTGGGGGAAAAAACCCAAGAAAGAAACATATTAAAATCTTCATCAATCACTCAACTTTGGCAGATGATGATCAAATGGCATTGGCAATCAAATTAGAAAAATTATTAACTCTTGCTTAATGCTAATTTACAAAAATAAAACAAAAGAGCTTGGAAAATTCCGAACAGACTGACAGAGTTAAACATTAAACAAAAATTGCTCTTTGCTGACAACCCTCAATTTACTTTAATTTACAGACTGCAGTGGATCATGAAACCTCCCTTATAGACTCCCTCCCATATAAGACCTACTTCTCTGAGACATTGCCCTTCTTTGTAAGTATTAAAATTACCTTTCTTATAAGACAGCTCCCTTATAAGACCTCATTTTGGATGATTTTTTAAGGTCTTATAAATATAAGGGAGGCTCCACTGTAAGGCGCACCCTTCAAATCTTGCACAACATTTTGATTTTGTCATTATAATTTCTTACTATATATTATTAGTCACATTATAAGGTGCAGGGGAAAAAAAATCGCTTTATACTTATAATCGATAAAATATGGCAGTCAATATCAATTACTTATTTGTGCATCAATCATGGCAAAAAGGTGACCATTCAGCCAATTTATTTTCATTATCACTGATCCATTACATTAAGTTGTGGCAATGGGAAGATTTCTTTTGGTTATTCAAAATAAAACCCTTGGTTTAAAATTAAACAAATTATCTCATGTCCCAAGGCCGAGAGGACGTAAAACTTTAACTTTGTGTTTAAACCAAGTTTATTGACATAATATATTGTAGTGTACACAAATTATCTAATGAGCACAACAAGCTATAACAGTATAAACGCACTCAAAAACGTTTCAGTTACAAACATAAGGCTGCATCATGAATGTACTTGAAAAGCTAAAAGAGAAAATCAATTGCATTGGAATAAGAAAAATAAACCAAGCAAAGATAACAATACATCATGACCATGCACCCATTTGTAACTAGAAAAAATAATAGATGTAAAACAAAACAAGGAAAAGGAAAGAAGAATAAAAAATAAAAAATAAAACAAAACGAAGAATGGGGGTGGTGTTACAAAATACAACATACTAAGTACACTATAAACCAACAATCAAAGAGGCTAATTTTACATCAGTACATCTCAACAGGGCACATGTGCTATGCTATCGAATAATTATTGTTTATGTGTTTTTTTGGAAATTGCCAATAAAATATTAATCAGTATCAAAACTTTTTGAAACGCTTATAAAATTACCTACTGCTAACATGATTTGTTTTCACTTAAAAAATTTTGTCCCTGCTTCCAAACAGAAGCATTAATTTAGTTTGAACATCATGTGGTAACAGTCCAATCGTTTGTGCTCTAGGTTCAATGTGCAAAGGGCATTCTAAAAGAAAACGACTCTCCACTGCAGAACCACAAGTACAAGATGAATCATCAGAAAGGTGTCGTTTAAAAAGGTCATGCTTAAGATCGCTCATTTGTAATCGAAGCTGGCAAACAACTATTTCCATGGATCTTGTTGGTAAATAATAATACACAGGAACTTCACTGACTGTTCGTTTTAGAAAATGTTTAAAGCGACTTGAGGAATACCATTGTTTTACTTCATCTGGTAAATCTTTCCACAGAGCTGTTGTTGATGGTAAAAACCCTTAAGCTTTATTATGAAGTTCATGCACACACAAACACAACGCAATGAACCAATACATTCACACATCCTTGTTTTGGTGGCAAGCAACTTATTTTCATAGTTATCTGAGCTGTGATTTGTTTTTAATATAGAAGTTAGAACCAGCCAAATAATTCACACTTCTTAATCTTATGCTGAGGGAAAGAAAAAAGAGAGATAAGAGTGGTAGTGGGAAGAGAGAGACTGGGGGGAGGAGGGTTAAAATGACAACGTACCAGAAACAGATGGAGAAGAACTGGCCGTGGAGATGATTGAAGACCCAGAACTTTTGTGACTGGCTGCTCCTTTGGGGTCCTTCATGTTGCTGTCACTGGCACTGTCATCATCCTCAGAGTCTGATGAATCCGAATCAGAGTCTTTGGCAGAGCCAGAGCTTGGGCGTTTTTTGGACTGTTTGGAAGTCTTGTCTGAAGCACTTCCAGCCTGAAGGGAATCAGTTCTCCGATACTGGTAGGCCGCTCCAAAATAAGGAGGGGACTTCTCGGTTGAATCCTGCAATGTTCAAAACAATTCATTGTTTCTTTGCCTGCAGGTGTAACTGCAAAGCAAGCGAAACATGGCTTTAAATACAGATAGACATTTTATCATTCAAATTCATATTGTCACAGAATGTATTTTATGTTTAGCTTAGCAGTACTTAGCAAGGGTGAAACCTGGATAAAATGAAAAGCAGAAAGCCTAGGTTCCAGTAGGCCGCCTTGGTGGGGTCATGGGGGCGGAGTCGTTTGTAGGGGGGCAAAGCCCCCGAAGCTAGTTTCTTTTGGTACATTTTTACTAATAAGATTAGAGGATTTAGAGACAGTTTTCATTTCTTAAGCAATAAAAAGGGTTTTTTCCTCATTCCAGAGTAATTATTCTTTAATAGACAAGTATTGCAAATTCCTGATTTCAGGAGAAAAAAAAACAAGCCAAAATCAAGATTCCTGCAATATGGTTGGGGGTGTGGGTTAAAATTAAAATTTGACAAATAAGCAGTGATCGTGTTTACTGGTAACTGGAGTGTTAAGACGCTAGGTCACCAGCTGCGCTGCAGCATTTTTGGTACCAGTGACCATTTTTTAAATTGACCTAGACTAGAGTAGATATTTTCAGTACCTATCCGCATGCAAAATGTGAGCGTCCTAAGTCCCTCCATTATCATGCCAGGTGTTCAGCAGCATTTTCGGCTCCAGTGACCTTGACCTTCATTTTTGAATTTGGCCGAGAGGTTCTTAGTACCTACCCACATGCAAATTTGAGCGCTCTAGGTCCCTCAGTTCAATCGTTATCGTGCCAGATGTCATTTAACATGAAATAGGGAAACATTCACAACCTTCTTGACATATATATGAGGCAATGTCAAAAGGTGCCATGCCCCACCCCTACCTCACAAAATTGTCCATAACTTAATTTCATAATTCATGATCTCAGTGATTAGTCTGTCTGTGTTGTAGAAACATTAAAAATGCTTATTAAACAGTAAAAGCTATTGAAGACATCAAATTAAAAAAACTATTAGCAAAAATAACGGCACTCAATGGTCGAAATCGGCGTGCATTTTTACCGTGGTGAACAGTGTACCACTTGTAGGGCTTGTGGTTCTAAATAGATGCAAATAGCAAACCCATTTTCAGTTGTATTATGTTCTCCTCTCATTTTTGGCTCACGTCGGTTTTTTAAAACAAAGTGAGTCTATAGTATCGTACGTGTTCGGTTGTGTGTCTGTATGTGTGTGTTGCGTCCGTGGTCCCGACCTTTAACCTTAACTCAAACCTTAACGTTGTCATTTTCTCTAAACATATAAGGCGTTAGAGGGTTAAAGTTAGCAGGATACTTGAATTTTGACTTGAGCCTTCAAGTCACGACGATCAAAGCAGTCAGATGTATCGATAAAGAACAAAAGAAAGAAAATCATTTGTTGCAGAGATTACTGTTGTGCAACCTTTAACCTTGACTCAATCACACTCTTCAAACTTTAACGTTGTCGTTTTCTCTAAAAATATAAGGCGTTGGAGGGTTAAAGTTAGCAGGATACTTGATTTTGACTTGAGCCTTAAAGTCACGACAATCAAAGCAGTCAGATGTATCGATAACGAACAAAAGAAAGAAAAAATCATTTGTTGCAGAGATTACTGTTGTGCTGTACAATAGTAGAGATACTGAAAAGAAGACTCACTCTCCACTGAAACTTTAACATTGTCGTTTTCTCAAAAAATATAAGGTGTTGGAGGGTTAAAATTAGCAGGATACTTGATTTTGAAGTGAGCCTTCAAGTCACGACGATCAAAGCAGTCAGATACATCGATAAAGAATATAAGAAAGAAAATCATTTGTTGCAGAGATTACTGTTGTGCTGTACAGATACTGGAAAGAAGACTCTCCATTAGAGATACAAAAACGCTGTTTAAAAAGAAACACAAGACTTCAGGTGTGTACAAATAGATTTTTAACATCGTTAACTTATATTTTCTGTAACAAATGGATGTACCGAGCGTGGGGCGTTGATGGCCCGGTTGTTTCGTTTTATTTGCGCCTTTGACAACGGTTGTTCGTGTTCATTCGCGCATCATCTCTGCGCATGCAATACTTATTATCGCACTTCCGGCGAGCGCACACACAAGGCATCACTTCTTACCTCATAATCAAGACGACGTACGTAACATTTATCCCATAATCATTTGTCTTGAAAAAAATATACGGAAAATCCAGTGTTCGTCGATTTCACTGCCTTCGACGTACGAATCCAGATCATAATCCTATGTTAGGCCTAGACGATTGATCACCATGTGACCATGGATGAGCGTGCACGCTGGGACCTTGACCTTTGTGGCAGAGAGGGGGGGGGGGGGCCGACCAAATTAACGAAACGAAAATAAAATATTAGGACTAAAGTATCTTACAGAAATGTAGATGATGTGGAACAAGTTTTTATCGCATGTAACAATCAGTTTAAAATACACTACTCACAAAAAGTTAAGGATCACTATGAGAAAACAGGTGCGCAAGAAACTCCGTTCGCTCCTGTTATTTTTTTCTCAGTCAAGCCAAATTGTTATGAATTCTTGTTCAGCTGTAAGTGGGCGATGTTGTGTTAGTGGAAACATTGCACGTGATTCTCTATTACTGAGCTTGGCAGCAAAAGAAAAAGCGGAAACTTGCGAAAAAGGACCTTGTTTTGGATCGTTCTGCATGAACACATTGCACAAGCCAGATGGAAAAACCATTATGCACATGCAAGCACTGCTGTTTATGTGTGAGATGCTGTCTCTTGCTTGGCTTTATAAGAAGACATACCACCAGTATTAGGCCTGATTTGACAATGCCTCCACGACGAAAATTGAGCGAGTTGGATAGGGGACGAGCTGTTGCATGGTTCCAAGATGGTGTTCCCAAGCGAGAAGTGGCCAGGCGACTTCAGGTGTCCATCTCGGTCATTGTCAGACTGATTCAACGCTTCACAGCCACTGGGAGGGTCCATGAAAGACGCAGATCTGGTCGACCGAAGAAGACAACTCCACGTGAAGATCGTCTCATTGAACGACAAGCCCTGCAGACAAGAACAGCCTCTTCCAGCATCATTCGAAGGCAGCTGAGGGTAGCTACTAACATCAACATCAGCCAGCAGACCATACGGAACCGCCTTCATGGGTTTAACCTCCGTTCTCGTCGCCCAGCTGTACGGCCACGCTTAACTCCAGCCCATAGGGCAGCACGCCGCACCTTCTGCAGACGTCACATGAGGTGGACACGTCAGCAATGGTCCCAGGTCCTGTTCAGTGATGAATCACGCTTCACCCTGAACTTCCGACTGAGGGTCTGGAGGCGCCCAGGGGAACGCTTTATTGACGCCACTGTCCAAGAAAAGGTGGCCTTTGGTGGAGGTTCTGTAATGGTCTGGGGGGCCTTCATTTCACCACAGAACACCCTTGTATCATGTACAGGGTAACCTGACTGGCCTCCGATACCGGGATGAGATCCTTCGATGGCTGTGCCTACACTGCAGCAGATGGGACCGCCGGCTGTCTACCAGGATGACAACGCTCGCCCCCACAGGGCAAGGGTGGTCAACGACTTCCTGCAGCAGTCTGGAGTCAACAGAATGGAGTGGCCAGCATGCAGTCCCGATCTCAACCCGATTGAGAACCTCTGGGATGAGCTGGATCTGAGGAGCAACCTTCCCAGGGATGCCCAGCAGAGATGCTGCAGGCTGAGTGGCAGGCGCTTCCACAGGGTCAACTCCATGAGGACTCGCTGCGTCGAAGAACAGCCATGGCGGATACACGCATTACTGAACTTTTGGGAGCATCAGAATGCCCTGTCTTGTGATTTCAATGACTTTGGGAGATCAAATTTCGATACGTAGATCAAATGTGACCAAACGATTGCTCGAAATTGAAGGCAATTGTGTATCGTTATCACTAAAGCATTGATTAAATGTTGGCCAAAATTCAACGCATTGGCTTTCTTATTTGGAAAGTTATGAATTAGTTTGCAAGTGATCCTTAACTTTTTGTGGATAGCTTAGTAACAGATCAGGAGTATGGCCTTACGAATTCCGCAACTTCAATTATTGATTTTCTAAGAGGCTTAGACCTACAGGTGTCCGTAGATCCCCCCTTACCCCGGCGGGGGGGGGGGGATTGGTCACTATGTGTGGAGCAAAGCATTGTTA